>PVJD01002639.1:0-194476 GCA_004026545.1 Mormoops blainvillei | reverse complement strand
GGGGAGGGGTAATGGTACCTATTATTCCATCATTACGCTAGTACCAACCGAGAGATGGAAAGCAGTGGGATAGCACATCTGAGCAGGCTCAGACACCTGAGCTTCCCTGCTTGTAACCAATAGGACCTACCTCTGAGGCCAGGTCCTTAAAGGTGATGCAGCTACTGTTTTCTTGACTGGAAAGAAACTCTCTCCCTCACAGCCCTGAACTGCCATGTGAGCTATCTAAGTACCCCGAGGCCATAGTGCTATGAGAACACCTAAACTAGCTCATACAGGAAGACCACAGGAGAAACCCTGAGACTCCATGAAGAGGGAGACACGTCCATCCAGCCCCAGCTGTGTCACTGCCCCTCGTCCCTGCCCTGACCTGCTGTCACAGCTTCAGTCACTGTCCGACCTCACTAGCCTTCATGAAGGTCCCTGGGACCTGACTCATACAATAGAAACCATAAGAATCATCAAAGGATTGTTGTTGTTTTACTCCACTAAGTTGGCGGTAGTTTGTTACATAGCAGTTGTAACTGGGACAGTTACATGAGTATTATTAAAAGAAAGAAGCAAGGACTGGGAAGACCTGGGAGGGAAAGATGTGAAAATGAGAAAAGTCTGTGCTTTGGTAGTTCTTACAGAGCTAATTGCAGCATGTGTCATGTTGAAAATGGGTTTGTGTGTGTGTGTTTATGTGTGCGTGCCCCGGACTGAGGAGGGTGTACCAATCTGCACACTCTGTTTTGAGAACTTTGGAAAAACAGGTTAAAAGTAGGCATTCTACTTTTACTAGCTCTCGGAGGTCAAGGGGAGGAAAGTAAGAAAAAAAATCAGCATTGAGATTAAGGTTCATAGTATGCCGCCATGCTTAACATTTACTACAAGACAGTGATGAAACAAAAGCTATATCCACCCCGCCCGTGGTTTCGGCTTTTTAGAGCCAGCCCGACTGCATTGCCCACCGCTCTCCAAGGCAGCCTGGAGCCGGTGCTGGCAATGGCTGCACTGGAGCCCCTCACGCACAGCCCTGGGCCTCGTGCCTGCCCCAGGCTTCTTCTTCAGAAACGTGCCGCAGTGAATGAAACAGCCCAGGCTCCTGAGAGTGACGGCCTGGTCTTGCTTCCTCATCTACTAGGGGCGTGTCCCTGAGACTCTGGCAATTGGGAAATTCTTCTTAAAAAGGAAAAATGTAAAGAGAATTATCCAGAGCCCACAGGCCCAGGAAAAAAAGGATATGATTAAGAGGAGCTTCGATGAGTGAGAAATAAAAGAATATAAATTTACAGGAGGTTACAAGCTGTTATAAAATAAACTTCATTCTGAACCCACAAGTTAACCTAGAAAAGCAATGAAGGAAAGAAATCTCACCTCCTACGAAATCAGGAAAAGACTGTTCTCTACACAGACTGGAAGGAAATGAAGAAATTAGAGTCTGTGAATCCGATTACTTCTGTGTATGTAATGTGTGTGCCAAGAGTTGTCCACATACAACAGCTTTGTGCCTTAAATGCCCGGCCGAAACGTGATAGGTAGATGACCCAGTGTGGATCAAGAGTAATGAAGAAAAGAGAAGGCCAAGCCCGTTCCTTGGACAAACATAGCAAAAAAAAAAAGTAAGCACTTGAGGAAACCCTAGGCAGCTTTAGTTTAAGGGACACACGGGCCCACTTGCATCAAAGGTTCATGACCCCAGTTCACCAGCAACTGATTAGCCCCCTTCTTCACTTTGTGTTGTCCCGGCCTGAACTGTGTATCCAACAAACTCAGAACAAAGCAGGTCTCTCAGTTTCAGGGGATACCATTCAAGTGCACAACAAAAGATAAATATTCCTTGAAAACACTCCCGAAAGCGAGCTTGCTTTTCTCACAAAATGATTTTACAGAGTTTTCTGCTTCCCTAAGAGACCACAGGAATCAAATTGTTTGTTCTTCCACCGGCACTCATACTTAGGCCCCCAGGATTCTGATAAGCAGTAAGTTTCTACTACAGAAATGAAAACCCCCATCTTTTAACATTGTTTGGGAAGTAACAGAAATAAAGACCCATGGAATTAAAAGACTTTTACCAGCATTAGAGGATCAGTTAGTACAAATAAACTGAGTGACAGCAGCGAGAATGGGCTTGAAATGGAAAGCAGTTGCGGCGCTGACTGGTCCCTGTTAGGAGACAAGAGCTCTTACCTGTTTCTTTGAATAAAGAAACCAAGAGCCGTGGATGTGCTATTCATTTCTGCCCAAAGGGGTAAAGGACATTCTAAAACTCTTCTTCTGACTTAGCAAAGAACCTCACAAACATTTAGTTACCTTTTAAAAAGTAGAACTGTCAACTTGATACAATTACTAAGGAAGCAAATTATTAAGGTAACACTAGAACCGCAGGTTGTTGTAGGGAGCTTCTCAGGGGGCGCGGCAACACTTTCTCCTCAAGCCTGGCTGTCTTTAAAAGACTCCTTTGTACAAATATCTTTCAAAGAGAGTTTTATTGAATAATAATAGAAAACAATACAGAATACAATATTTCTACGCGTGTATGAAAATGCCTTCACGCTGCCGAACAGCGTGCGCTTCCCTGTAGGGAAGAGAAAGCCACCTCCGCCTTTCTGAAAACGCTCAGGGGAAGTCAGAGAGAAGGGGCGGGCCTGAGGGTCTACGCTGAAGAAACGCATGTCTGGTAGAAGCTTCGTTAGCCATTGATAGGGACCCACCGGAGCTGCATGGAGGGGGAAAGGGAGCTCATTATGAGGAGTGAGATTGTCCTCCAGAGCGAGGGGCAGTTGCAGCAGGACCTCGGCCGTCAGCTGCAGCCAGGGCCCCAAGCGCCCCTGGGAAATCAGGAGAGACTCTTCAGCCCCAGTCTCCGCCTCCCCTCCAAGTCTCCACTCTTTCCTCCGTGCACACTGGCTCTGCCTCTTCTCCAGACCAAGGGCAGCACATATCCTCCACGAGCAAACCCCTTCTTAGCTTATGTGTCTCTCTGTTCGAGGCTGTTGAGATCTTCTGTCCCCAATTCCAATCTCCAAGGGAGGAGTTTCACTGGTTCAGCCTGAGCCCCAGGCTGAGTGTCTGTCCCTGAGAGAGGGGAAGAGCATCGCAGTTTAGAAAGACTATATCTTTACATGGAGTGGGAAGGTGAGCCCCAGATTGCCAGAATGTGGAGAAAGAGGACAGTTGCCAGGAAGCTGGAGGCCTGGGCACAGCAGGTGTGCTGTGGATGCCTCTCCAAGTCATAGGCAAATGCTTGCCAAGTGACTCTGTCCCAGGTGATTACATTTCTGTCTTTCATGGGTAAAGTCACCCTATCACATGTATAATATGTTTGTATCAGTACACCAAAGGCTTATTATCAGTGCTCATTTGTGATGGCTTGGTTTTCAGCACGGCATTGACAGCCCCACTCAAATAAATCAATGATCCCATTTCAAATGATTTATTTGGAAAATACAAGTTTATGTGCTAATGTGCAATTCTGACCCAGTGAACTCTCACTGAAAAATTAAAAGTGTGTTTTCAAGCTAATAAGCACTGGAAGGAAAGGCGGAGGGGAGGAGCAGGCATGGAAAGGGGGAGGGGAGGCGAGGGAAGAACCACCTAATATTATTGTCTTCAGATCTAACCATGATCCCAAAGTTCCCTTCACGGTTTCTTTTAAGAGACTTTTATACCTTCAAAATAAAATCCTAAAATCTGCCTTTGACGTCCCTGAGGTGAACAAGCAGGTCATTTTCCTGTGGTAAGTGGGGGGTAGATCATGACTCTGAGGACACTAGGTATCAACTTATTTTCTGTTGACAGCACCTGCACTGAGCTACTGAACCGAGCACCTGTGTCCAGTGGACTAGGGAAGGCTATTGCTTTTGCTTTTATCTACTCACAGTGACTAGTTTATTCTGAGACTTTGCTACAAGAGGTTAAAAGTTAATTACTTTAAAGGACAAAGTCAATGAAAGCCATGAAGGATTTAAACCAAAGAATAACATGTTCTGGTTTACATCTTTAAAACAATGCTGTTTCTGTGTTGTAAAACAGAAGACGGAAAATAGGAGATGCGTTAGGAGGCTCTGGTGCAGTCATCCCCGGGACAGACGATAGACAAGAGCCGATAGGGTTCGGTGATGGGTTGGGTATGGAAGCTAGGAAAAGTAAAACGATCAAAGAGGAGTCCCAGGTTTCTGGGATGAACAGCTGGAAGGAAAGGCTGAGAGAGAAGTGGAACTGGAGGGGAGGGGAAGATCCAAAGGTCCATTTTAGCCATGTTCGAATGCAGACGTTTCCTGAGGAAAACATCAGGAAGAGCTGTCGGATATTGCGCTCTAGAGCCCCAAAGAGAGGTGCGTGCTGAAGAGGGAAAAAAAATAAGAGTGCTCTTCAAGTCGTAACTGTGCTTCTGCCTTTGCTGTTATTTAATCAGATGTGCCTTTATTTCGTTTCACATCTTCAAAAATTCAGCTGCAGGAATGGTGTGCCTTATTTGTAAGACCGCCGTGAAGTGTCTGCCATCTGCTGGACAGGCATGGAGAGCACTCTAAATTTACCTCAGCCAGGGGAATAGAAACGTCACTGGCAAGATGAATAACGCAAATCTTTTTAACATCTTGGTCTCACTTGCAAACATTTACATCCTTATCTATACTTATCATTAGGGAAAACTGATCACCACATCAAAATGTGCAGCACTGAAAAGGTTCACAAAAGGAGTCTTTAGTTTTATAAAGTTATAAAATCAAATATAATTTCAAAAACTGAATTTTCTGGTAACAACATCAGAGAGGATGTAGTCTTTGGGCTCTTTAACAGAATCCTCCCCACCCCCGCCCACCCCAGGTAACAGGGGTGGGCTGGAATTGGCTTACACTGGCTCATAAGGGTAATTTGTTCCCAAATCCAAGTTCAGTGATTTCAGGTTTGTAGCTTGAAACTGGCCATGGTAGAAGTATCTATACTAAAAAAAAAAAATCAACAAAAATTTCAAATCAGATTTTTTTGTCCAGAAAATCAGTTTATCAGCACACCATGCATATATCTCTTTCCTCATAATTCCACCAGTTTTTTTTTTTAAAAAAGACAGTCCATGAAATAATTGTTTAAAAAATTATTTTACTTAAATACACATTTTGAAATTCAAGAGACTGTGGACTCTTTTAGGAAAAGCTATTTCAGTTTTATATTTTTTTTCTTTTCGTTGGAGGAGCCAAACTGAATCTTAAGATTATTCATTATTAAAATTACTGCATAAAAGTAATAGATCTCAAATATTGCAGTTTAATAGAACCATTACCAACCCTGGCATTTGGATTTCTTGTAACAATGATTGTCAGCTAATAGGTTCAAAGAAAGACTATACAGCTCCAAAATTAGGCCCCAGGAATCTAAAAGTTTTATATATAATTCAATGGAGAAATATGTGCTGTAAGACTTCCCTAGTCTATTTTTAAAGGGGTGGACTGCAGAGGTTAAGTTCTTATTGTATTTGTCCAATGACTCAGAAATAGTCCCTCTAATGTTTTTGGTTTTGTTTTGTTTTTTGAGGGCAGTGTGATAAGCTCGCTTTGGCCTTTAGTTACACTGCCATAAAGAGGCCTAAAGGATAAATGTGAAGGAATTCATTTTTTCAAATCCAAATCTCTTGTTAACATTGAAGGATAAGTCCTAGACAGAAAGCTCTCTATTGTGCCATATTCTAAAACAGGATTTTCAGGTATTTATGGGTTTCATAAACCCTCAGGTCAAAGAAAATGCAGCCCTCTGCTTTCTGAAACATCAATGAATTGGCCTGTTTCACATCAGCTGAGATTCAACATGGCAGAGAAATTCCGTGTAGTGGAAGAATTCACAGGCTTCTTCAATCGGCCTTCAGAGGGAAGAAGAGGTAGTATTCTACCATTGGTGCCAGTGGTTTGAAATAGGAATTCATACAGAAAGGGGATTTGAGTTGAATCATGTTCAACTCAAGGAGACGCATTATTAGATATTAAGAGTGACGGCTGGAAATGTTTTATACCAATGTTATACATTCACCACCAGGTAGATTCAACTTTCACTTCTTGAGGATGGCTATATTTGTATCTCCTACACCTAGCATAATACTTCAAAAAACTTTCGTTCATCTTTTACAAAGTTATACAGATAAAAATGAATGCAGCTATTTACTTAATGCTTGTTTCTCCAGGACACTACAGTGCATAAAGTCAAGAATCATATCTGTCTCATAAATACTATATCTCCAGTGCCTGGCATATAGCAGGGAATTCACAAATATTTTTTGAATGAACAGGTAGAATATGGATATTAGGTATGATATACAGATATTAGTAGATATAAATCCAATACAGGTCATTTTAAATTTGTTTTGTAGATAGTCTGGTTCACCTAGAATATCATTCTCTGTTTTTATCGATAATTTTTTTTAAATGTTTAAAATATATTTTATTGTTTATGCTACTATGGTTGTCCCATTTTTCCCCCTTTATACCCCTCTGTCATGCACCCCCCTCCCACCAGCATTTCCCCACTTTGTTCTTGTCCATGGGTTCTACATATAAGTTCTTTGGCTTCTCCCATTCCTATGCTATTATTAACCTCACCCTATTTTGTACCTACCATTTATGTTTCTTATTCCCTGAACATCTTCCCCCATTCTCCCCTCTTCACCTCCCCGCTGATAACCCTCCATGTGATCTCCATTTCTGTGATTCTGTTCCTGTTTTACTTGTTTGCTCAGTTTGTTTTTGTTTTTTCAGGTTCAGTTGTTGATAGTTGTGAATTTGTTGTCATTTTACTGTTCATATTTTTGATCACCTTCCTTTTCTAAGATTAGTCCCTTTAATATTTCATTTACTAAGGGCTTGGTAATGATGAACTGCTTTAACTTTACTTTATCTGGGGAGCACTTTATCTACCCTTCCATTCTAAATGATAGCTTTGTTGGATAGAGTGATCTTGAATGTCAGCCCTTGCCTTTCATGACTTTGAATACTTTAAGGTCCCCTCTTGCCTGTAAGGTTTCTTTTGAGAAATCAGCTGACAGTCTTATGGAAACTCCTTTGTAGGTAACTGTCTCCTTTACTCTTGCTGCTTTTAAGATTCTCTCCTTATCTTTAATCTTGGGTAATGTAATGATGTGCCTTGGTATGTGCTTCCTTGGGTCCAGCTTCTTTGGGGCTGTCTGAGCTTCCTGGACTTCCTGGAAGTCTATTTCCTTTGCCAGATTGGGGAAGTTCTCATTTATCATTTTTTCAAATAAGTTTCCAATATCTTGCTCTTCTCTTCTCCTTCTGGCACCCCTATGATTCAGGTGTTGGAGCGTTTAAAGATGTCCCAGGGGTTCCTCAGCCTCTCCTCATTTTTTTTGAATTCTTGTTTCTTCATTCTGTGCTGGTGGATTGTTTCTTCTTCTTTCTGTTCCAAATTGTTGATTTGGCTCCCAGTTTCCTTCCCTTCACTGTTGGTTCCCTGTGTATTTTTCTTTATTTCATTTTGCATAGCCTCCTTTTTCCTCCATTTTGTGACCATTCTCCACCAATTCTGTGAGCATCCAGATAACTAGTGTTTTGAACTCTGCATCTGTTAGGTTGGTTATCTCTTCATCACTTAGTTCTATCTTTGGAGCTTTGATCTGTTCTTTCCTTTCAGCCATAATTATTTTGACTCAGTGTGCCTACTATGTGGTAAGGTGCGGAGCCTTAGATATTGGCCAGAGCAGGGCAACCCCTGTCACTGCCTTTTGGTGCTGTATGTGCGGGAGGGGTCCGAGAGGGGAAAATGCCACTTGCTTGGCTCTTGGCTGGTTTTAAGCCACTTCTCCTGCTACCTACAAGCAAATTGGGGCCTTGTGGTGCTGATTCCCAGGTGGGTGGGTTTGTGCACATTCTAGGACCCTGTGGGTCTCTCAAATGAACTTTCCTGTGAGACTGGCAGTTTCTCCCACAGCCACAACCCCCACAGGTTTTTACCAGTAGAGGTTTTGAGGCTTTCCATTTCCCTGCTGGAACCCTAGGTTGCACGGTCTCTCTCACTCCCCAGTTGTTCCTCCCGGTTTATCTGCATGCAAATGTGGGACCACCTGCTCTGCCAGCTGCAGCCTTGCCATGCCTCCTCTCCACCCCTCCGACCAGCCTGGATGAATGTTTCTTCTTTAACTCCTTGGTTGTTGGACTTCCATACAGTTTGATTATCTGGCAGTTCTGGTTATTTTTGTTTTTAAATTTGTTGTCCTTTTGGTCATGCGAGGGAACAAAGTATACCTACTTATGCCTCCATCTTGGCCAGAAGTCCTTTTTATCGGTAATCATGTAAAGGAGATTAGGACACCTTATTCAATCATCCCATAATATACAGGGTTGATTTTGTAGGAGTGTGAATGTGATATAGTAAGGTCATTTTCCTAGCTTCTAGGATTCTTGCCAGACACTAACTGAGGGAAGAACCATTCACCTACACCGTTTAGGGTGTTATTCTTCCTACTCTTCTTTAGAAAACATGAGGTCTGTGGTTCTCCTGAGTCACGCAGTCATTGATTTCCTTCCCTTTCCTTTTCACAGAGTGAAGGAGCCTGAAAATAGGGCACGAGAACACGTCTTAGGCAAGCTCATGTGGCTTCATTTGTAAATAGTTTCTTCCCTTCTTAGTGACCAAAAGTTTCTTAACTAGGTTAGAGTCAAACTTTATCAACTTCTTGCTCAACATACCCTATTATCTTCCCTTTGAAGATCGAGTTAGGCTTATCTCTTTCCTGTTGCTTTCATGCTATTGGCAGACTGGTCTCCTTTGTGTGTTATACTTAAACCACACTTTAGCATTTCTTCACATCAGATAAACCTTTAAAATTTTTTTTCACTTATACGAATGCTGTCAGTTATAGAAACTCCACCTCGTGTCTTTCCATGAGATTTTCTTGGAAAACTCTGTCAAATTAAACAACTGGTACGTTTTTGCAGTACAAAATGTGATGCACTCAACCATGAGGACAGAGGGATTAACAGTAGTGTCCTCAGCTGCTGCATGAGGGAAATTCAGTAGTATTCCGGAAAGAGTGCCATGAGTCATTACTTATGTGGGACCCATGCTCAGTTTGGACTTCAGGCAGGAAGATCTTTCCTATCACAATGTTATTGTCTTATCATCACAGCTGAATACTCATAGAAACACATGATCAATTCCTATAGGGGGAATGAAGACCCAGAACATTCCAGTTAGAGTGACCGAGCTACAGAATTATCCAGTCATTCTCAGCCTCCACTAGTAAAGATTCTTATGTACCAATACAATGAGAATGATAACTCTTCATTCTTTGGGATTTTCTATTTAATCAATGTAAGCTAAACCGTTATGTTATACACCTTAAACTTATACAGTGATATATGCCAATTATATCTCCTATGAGGAAGGAAAAAAAAAAAAGGAGAGCTCCAAGCACAAGCTTTTCTTAAGATAGATCTAAGCATCTAAGCAGGCATTAAATCAATCTCTGAATACAATCATATAGTAAAGATCAATAGTTCACATGAAAAGGCATTCTGAATGCCCTGACTGCTTTGGCTCAGTGGACTGAATACTGGCTTGAGAACTGAAAGGTCATGGGTTCAGTTCCCAGTCAGGGCACATGTCTGGGTTGTGGGCCAGATCCCCAGTTGGGGGGGATGTGAGAGGCAACTGATCGATGTCTCTCTCCCTCTCTCACTCCTTTTCACTCTTTCTAAAAATAAATAACATCTTTAACAAAAATAAAATAAAATAAAAGTTATTCTTTCCTTTTCATTCTGTGAAAAGAAAAAGGGAAGAAAGCAAATAAATACTTTAACCATATAAAGTAGAAGAAACAAAGACTCTGAAACCAACCTCACAGAACCTGATTTCAAATGCCATTCCATCATTTCCTTTTTGACCTTGGGGAAAGTTGCTTAACCACTTGCACCTTGATTTTTCTTATGAAAATCCAGATCATAATATCTAAAGGCTGCTGTGCGGATTAATTGATGTAAAATTTAGCATAACAAGTAACACAGACAAAACATTCAGAAAATATTTATCAGTTTATAAGAGTTGTATTTGTGATACATGGACCACAGAAGAGCTATAGATCCCTGCTGGATTTGTCCAGAGAGAAACTCTACAGGTATTGAAAATATTGACTGCATTTTTCATTTGTTCCTTTACATTTGATTGCAGAGAAAATACAAAGCCAATCCAGCTACAACCAAAATCTGCTAATGTCTGTTAGGTTCCGATTTTTCTAAGTGCTATAAAATTAGTTCCTCCTTGATTATAGCCACTTATATGCCTAACAAGTAGAGAATTGAACTCATCACCTTGCCTCAGACAAGCCTTTCCTTTTTTGACTTCCTGGTTTCTCTGAATAGTATCACCATTCGCCCAGTAACTTGTGCTTGCAAACTGGAATCATTTTTGACAACCACTTCTCCCTCACCACCACCTACTGATCAATCTTCCTCAATGTTCTCAAAATCTGTCTCCACCCATCTCCATTTCAAGGGTCACTGCCCTATTTTAGGCTTCCAACCTTGATTTCTTACCTCAAGTCTTTTTTCCCCACTAAACTCTTTTCATCTATAGTTGCCAAATAAGTATTAAGTAAATACTGTTTTGATTACTTAGCCTGTTTCACCCAGTTACCTTTGCCTCTGCTCAAACATTTCTGGTAGCTCCCTACTGGTCACCAAATGAAATCCATATGTGCAGCACCATACCTGAGATAACAACCTCCTGCCTTCCTGGCATTGTCTACGACCTGCGTCCTCTTGGCCTGTCCCCAACAAGTCACCTTATTGTTTTGAACTCCGCGAATCTATTATTATTCTTATACTTTGAAAAACCTAAACTGTGATTTCATTTGTCCAAATCGTGTCACCCTTTAAGGCCAAAAGCAAACATCATTTCTCTAGCAGATGAAATAGTAGATTTGTAGAAAATTCATTTTAAATTCAATGAGCTTGCCTTCAGGGTGACAGCTTGCAACAAGCCCAAGAATGAAAATGGTTGTTTCATTGGCCCAGAAATTGTTCAAATATATATTGCTGAAGTAGCAGAGAATCTGAGAGTCAGACAAAGTTAGGTTTACCTGCATCCTCTGGTTTACTGATGTCTGATTCAAATCATAGCTTTATTGGATCAAAGGTCTGATGCCTTACCTCCAGGTAGCCTCTAGAAGACAGACTGGGGCTTGGGCTTAAAGGCAGTGGAATCTCCCAGACTAGCTGCAATGCATATATTTGAATGCTGAGAGTTTAGTATTGTTCTTCTAACCATATCCTTTCTAGCTAATAAAATGACCAGTATCTTCACCATAGTTAGAAACCAGATGGCCTAAACTCACAGTCTCTATCATTCACCAGAATGGGAGTAAAGAGAGACTAGGGTGCTTATTTTGCTTTAGAAGAGGAGACACTGGTGAAATATGGGACAGCTATAGAAAATGGAGAGGAGTTATAGTTTTATGATCTCGGTGGTGGGAAGAAGGCCCAAGAAGAGACTGGATAACGTTTAGAGGGTATTAGGAATAAGATATAATAAAGAGCCCCAAATTTCATCTCCTGTTTGTAAGTTTCCCATATTTAAGTTGGATTAGCCCTTGGGAACTGCTTCAAATTGATGACTGAGCATTTTTACTTCAGTTCAAATGGTTTACAGTTCCCCAAATTAGTCATGCATGGCTAAAGTATACTGAAGAGATGAAGGACAAGGGCAATGAAAAATATAGATTATGTGAAAGGGATTGTTTGACATTAAAGAGTGCACAGTCCATTATTGTTATAAGGGAATTCAGTAATGAAAGGGAAGAATGGTCTAGTTATTTGTCTTGATGATAGGCAATGGTCCTCTCAATTAGACAAAGTTAATAAAGGAAAAGCAAATCTTGGTTGACGAAAGAGGTAAAAGAACACTGAAAAGAAATGGATAGAAATGGGAAGGAGGGATCAATCTTTTTTAAGAGAAATAAATCAAATTAGGGCTGAGTTGTATCAAATTTCTAGGTTTCAAAAGCACTACAACTTCAGACTCTGTGGTGGTCAATTTGCTGTGAGATCCGTTAGCTTATTTACTGTGAGATCCATTTTTCCGAGCCCTTTCCTTGCTCCGCTCTGAATCACAGGACATTACTAGGCTAAACTACATCTCTCATGCTTTGCCAACTGGCTCCTGTTCAGGTGCAGGCAATAGAAAGTACTGGTGGGGACAGGAGAGGAGAATGAAAGGAAAAGTGTCCTGCCACTAAGAAAGGCACAGTGAATCATCCCATACAACACTTTGAGTGACTTGGAAGCCTGCCAGGTTTGGCTGAATTCAGAAAAAGAGATTGTCCCTGGGTCCAATTACCTTTCATGTGTAGACTTGTGAAAATAAAGAAACAAGTTATCTGCCTCTGACATACCCAAAATTCAATGGTGATACAGATGCAGGATAACAGCTATAGACATTCGAGTTCAAAAAGGGGGAAATGGAAGTAAAGCCCTGACTAGTGTGACTCAGTGGGTTGGGTGTTGTTCTGCTAACTGAAAGGTCAGGGGTTCGATTCCTGGGTTGCAGGTCAGGTCCCCACTTGGGGGCGTGCAAGAGGCAACCAATCGATGTTTCTTTGTCATCCATGTTTCTCTCCCTCTCTTTCTCCCTCCCGTCCCCTCTCTCTCAAAATAAATGAATAAAATCTTAAAAAAATGAAAGGAGTCATTTAAAAGTCAGGTAGAAGGAGTCTCTGGTCCACAGCAGTTTTGAAATACAATTGGGTGAAGGTTGGAAGTTCCTTAACTAGGTTCTTTAGTTAAGAGGATTGGGGAACAATGGTCTATTGCTCTTGGCTCTGCCCCTTGGGTTCTTGGTTCAACCCTCTGAGTCATTGAGTCATCCTTCCTTTTCATGGAAGGTAGCATGTGTTCAAAGATAAGTAGGTTTATCAACCTACTTCCTGCAAATGAAATTGGGGAGTCTGACAACCTTCTTTTGTTTTGTACTCTTCTGTCCTTCTGATTCCAACTTGACATCATTTCTGCTAATAAATTTCTTATGAACTTTATGGGTCTTTACATATTTCAATGGGCTCCACTCCATTAAACAAAAAACCACACAGTCAAGAGATGGTTTCAAACTAATCCAGTCTCTATCTTTGGCTCCTGCTGAGAACATAAAGCTGAGGAAAGCACCTTTAAATTTCTTAGAGGCCCAGTGGCTTGATTGAGAGTATCTGAGGCATATCCTTATTCACTTGAAATGTCCCTTTGTGTAACTAAGCTTCCTGACCTTTTAATCAATTTTGAGTTTTTACAAAAGATTATAGAGTTATTAGCCAGCCATTTTCTCTAACACCATTTTCCTGACAGTGCTCAGAAGCCATCTCCTAGTGTTAGTAGTTTTTATCGATGGTAAAAAGTAGTTTTTACCATCGTCTGGGGATGATGAAGATTATCAAAATCATTAAGTCCTGATCCCTTTTTGCTTAACAGTTCTTTCCTTAAATTGTCTCTCTTTTCTTTCATTTCACTGCAAGTAGACAGAATAAATCAGCTGACACCTTCAATACTTCACTTGGAAATCTCCTTAACTATGTAACCAAGTTCATTACTTTCAAGTTCTCCTTTCAAAATAATTGCAGGAGACAATGTCACTAAGTTTTCTGCCACTACATAACAAGAATTGCCTTTCTTCTAGTCTCCACTAACATGTTCTTCCCTTTCTTTTTGAGTCCTCAGTAGCGGTGTCCTCAGTGTCCTTAATTCCACTGATAACCTGGCCATGGTGGCTTCGGCTTTCTCCATCATGCTCTTCACCATTCTTCCTGCCTCCACTGACGGCTCGGTTCCAAAAGCACACACACATTTTTTAGGTATTTGTTATAATAGCACCCCACTTCCAGGCACCAAAATCTGTATTAATTTTCTATTTCTGTGTAACAAATCCCGTAAACTTAGCACTATAAAATAATGCACATTGATTACCTCTGTTTCTGTGGGTAAAGAGCCTGGGCACAGCTTAGCTGGGGTTTCCACTGTTGGGTTTCCCCAGGCTACATTAAACGTGTTGGCTGGCCTGTGTTCCCATCTGGAGTCTTGACTGAAAGAAGAATCTGCTTCCAGACTCTTTCAGGTTGTTGCCACATTTAATTTCCTTGCAGTTGTACAGCTGAGAGCTTCAGAGGTTTTTGCTGGTTGTCAGCCAGATGCGGTCCTCAGCTTCTAGAGGCCGTCTGAGTTCCTTGCCACATGCCTCTCCATAAGCAGTTCGCAATGTAGTGGCTTGCTTCTTCAAAGCCAGCAGGAAAGGGACACAGAACCATTCTGCCAGTAGGATGGATATCTACGGCAATGTAACATAATGATGGGAGTAACATATCCCATCCCATCAGACATATAATAATATAATATAATATAATAAATATAATATATAATATAATATAATATAATATAATATAATATAATATAATATAATATAATATATAATTATGGGAGTCCCATCCCATTACCTTTGCTCTATTCTGTTGGTTGGAAGCAATGCACAGGCTCTCCTTACATTCGGGGATAGGAGCTTAAAGAAGGGCATTAACACCGGAAGGCAAAGATCATTGGGAGTTGCCTTAGGGTCTCTCTGCCACACTCAACAATGGGGAATGGAAATGCCGGATAAATACACCTCTCTTCTTCACTCAGGCAGACGATTCTAGATGAATTCTAAACAACTAATCGTAGCCCTGGAAAAGCAAGGCCTGGACGCCCACAGCGGCGCTTGGACGGATAATGTGCCCTTGGCCTGGTTTCCCTTCCTTCCACGCTTTAGTTTCCCAGTTCTCCGCTCTTGTTCACTAGGATCCCCTCCCAAAGTCAACCACCTGCAAACAAGTTATTGTCTCAGCTCTAACTTCTTGAGGAATTCAGATTCAGAGAGAAGGAGTGAATAAATCTGTGTAAACGGTATGTTACAAAACAGGAGGGATGGTCAACAGAAAGTTCTCCGCACAGAATTATGCCCCCGATCCCATTTCCCATATAAGTTCTCTAGATTTTTTTTTAACAAGCATACAAAAGCATTCCAAGATGTAATATCTTAACTCTCTCATTCATAAAGCCAGAACTTTCACTGGACACTAGTTTGGACTGGACTGGCAAGTGGAGCTCGCTTAGTTTCTGTTGCAGAGAGAGAACTTCATAAAATATCAACCTGGCAGAGCTTGAAAGCTCAAAGAAAGCAACAGAAATATTTAATATTTAAACATAAAGGAGAAAACTATTAAGGAACATTTATCACAAAACAGCAGTTCCTTCCATGATCTCTATTTTCATGTCACCTCAAGTGGGGACTACCCCTCACTCTACTCTGGTAGTGTAACTACCCTACACCCTGTTTTGGCCAAGGTATTTGTCAAGTCATAAAGTTGCAATGAGATGATGGTCAGGTCACATGTTTTGGGGTTGGGGAAGGGCTGGAAACACAAAGTAAGGAAAACTGTGGCAGTTGGGAAAAGAGTTATGAGGAAAACCATGTATGGTTAGGAAGGAGAACTACTGGGTGCTTAAGAAAAGGACTTGAGTCAGAGTCATCTAGCGCAGAGAATTATTTTAGTCGTCACATAAAACTTCTAAAATGGTTGCCTTTAGGTTAAATTGGTTACATGGTCAGAGTCATCATTTCCTTTTTTTAACATTAGGTGCACACTCTTTGAAATGTCTAAAGACAGGTGGCTATCATTTGGTTGAGTGTATTTTAGGTACAGGTCCAGCACTGAGCTAATTGCTTTGTGTAAAATTTCCTAACATCTTTATGAGGATAAATGCTATTATCATCGTTTCCCCTAAGTATGAGGAAACTGTTAACCCCAGTTAGCATGTTGAGTAACTTGCCCAAGGTCACAGAGCTAGTAAATGACAGAGCCAAGACCCAAGTTCATGCCTGCTGACTACAAAGTTAAGATCTTTAACCATAGCATCACATTGCTGCCTCAAACTTCAAGACAGGAAATCTCAAAAAAATTGTTTTTTAACATTGAAAAAGAATTTAAGTTTTTCCATATCTATTTTAGTCTCTTAAACTACTTAGCTTAAAATTTATGTTCTTCTCTGTAAATGCAAACTAATTTATAGTGACAGAAAGCACTTCAGTGGCTACTTGAGGGTAGGAGAGGGCAGGAGGCAAGGTGAGGGACAGGAGGAAGGAAATACAAAATGGCACACAAACGCTTTAGGGACTGATGAATATTTTTATGATCTTGACTGCAGTGACAGTTTCACCATTGTATCCATATGACAAAACTTATCAAATTATCTGTGCAGTTTATTGAATGTCAATTATACTTCATGTTATAGATGAGGAAATAGTTATCAACAAGTGAGTGTCTTGTCCAGGATAAGCCAGAGAGGTGGTAGCAGAGACAGAATAAAACTACAATTCTTAAGATTTTTGAACACCATTTTTTCCCCTTTCAATTATATAAATTATTCCCACATGGTTTCAAAAGGATTTGAAGAGACATAAAATATGACAGAGAGTTGTGTGTAAGAAGACTTCTGGGTTAATTTATGTCAACTGAGCTCTGGAAATCCATTGTGAATCATCTGATCAAAAAGTTCAATGCGTCCTTTTAGAAGTTTGTCATCATAGGCAATCTGAGTACTATGTATTTTTAGGAATTCTAAAATTGTGTAACCAGTAGGGGGCAACTAAATACTTTAGAAATAGCATCTTGTACAGGAGAACAAATTAAAATGGAAGCCTTAGCATTCCCAGTTCTGTAGAAGAATTGAATTCCTTCTAAAATGATAATTAATGCCCAGGCACACGTTTCACAACATTGAATTTGTGAAGATAATGAGAGCACTCCCCTCAGGAGACATATTATAGAACCACAGTCTGAGGCATACCCGTGGCAGATTATTTTGGTTGTTTTTTCAGTCTACAAGGTTCTTTGTAAAACTCTATGATTTTATAATCAATGAGTTTTTTTGGAAAAATTCTTGTATTATAGAAAATACAATAAACATTGACTTATTTTCTGTGTTATTCTAGGATTCCGCAATTTCACTCGACATTCAAAGATCAAAGTAAATAGGTTTTACACAGGATCTTGTTCTTAATCTAAAATTTAATAAAGTATCATTTATTGATCTTCTTTTATAGAGACTAATTTTAAGGTTGTTGTATTAGCCATGGTTCACCAGAAAAAAAATAACTAAATATGTGTGAGATATATATATATATATATATATATATATATATATATATATAGTCTTCCCCTTTCCTTCAACCTCAAAATGAAGCTAACATCAAAACTTATTCTTTCTCCAAAATATAGCTCCATCCTAGTTTAGGCCACATTTAGCTCTTGCCTGGACTTCGGCCCTAATATCTGGTCTTTCTGATTCCCCTTTTACCTTCTTCAAGCCTTTATGGAGAAGCTACAGTGATCTTTTTAAAAAGCAAATTTGGCCTGGTCACCTATCTGCTAAAAACTATCCAGTGTGTACTCTGAATAGAATTAAAACTCTAACCATGCCTTGTAGCCTCCTATAGGATCTGGCCTCTATTAACTGCTTAAATTTAATTGCCAGCCATGCCTGTTTTACTCCCTATGGCATATATTCTGTTCCTAGCATAATTTGATTCTCAAAAGTCACTCAGTAACTATTGAAAAATTAATGAATAGAGAAAATGACTTAAGTTTTAGATATTCAATATATATGTGGTGAGACATCCAACTGGACATTACAATAATTAGTGAGTACATGTATGATCATGTTACTCAGGAGAGAAGAGTAGGCTAGAGATATAGTTGGGAGATTAAAAAGAATAAGAACACAAGATTCATTTCCCCCTCCTTTTTCTAGGAAGATATATAGAGTAGAAATAGAAGGGGGCTGAATATGGAATTTGGGGGCAATAAAGAAATAAAGAAAGAGAAACTTGGTAAAGGAGACTGAGGAGCAGTCAGAAAGGTAAGAGGAAAGCTAAGAGAGTATGGTGACCAAAAAAAAAAAAAAAAAAAGCAGCTAAGGAAAAAGAGAATTGCTCCCCCAAAGCAAACAAGAGACATACAAAGAAGTTGCCAATTGGTGATGACGGCTAAAATGAAAAGGTTATACTGATCTAGTTCTAAGGTACCCTGAGAGGCCGTGGTTAAGATGCATAGGCCAAATAAATCAGAAGCAAAACGAGACTTTGCAGAAGTAACAAGCTAGGCCGGTGCTCTGGGAGCCTCCCGTGCTGAAATACACAGGCTTGTGCTGATGATGATTCATAAGCTATATGTAGGCTCAGTAGGAAATAGTGATTTTTTAAAAATAACATTCTGTTATTATAAATGTAGTATATGCATGGTAGAAAGTCAGAAACTAAATATAAGCAAAATAGGAAAATACAATCATATTCCTTATCCAGAAATTACCACTGTTAACAGCTTATTGTATACCTTGAATTTTCCCTAAATATGCATATAAATAAATATATATTTTAAACCAAAATGGTATCATATTCGATGTGCAGTTTTGTAACCTATTCACTTTTTAAAAATTAACAATTTATACCTTCCAAGTCAATAAATTTTCATCTTACCTAAAAGCCAAATTCAGATTTTCCCATTAGTATCAAAAATATCTTTACTGTAAAAATTAGAAACTAAAAATAAACAATTACTATTTATTTTTACCTTTCCTGTAGGAACCATGTTTCAGGGTAACCAAATAGTTCCAGGTAATAAAGATGAGCTCTAGTTTACTGAAGAAAGTCAGATATAGAAGGAATGATGGGATTAGAATTATTTTGCAATTCTCATTGAAATTATTGACTTGCGTAAGGGTTTTCGACAGGTGTTAAAGCTTGAAACTTATGTCTGAAGGGCTACTGGACATCTGTATAATATCAAAGTAATGTTAAACAAATTATTTTTTGGTCACTAATTTAAAAAGTAGGAATGAGACTGTCATATCATTAATTCAGTTATCAGCCTAAACATCAAGCAAATAGCATGAAAGATGCCATATAAAAATATACTACATGAACCATAACTATTCTAGCCCAAAATGTTTAACTGGAATTCATTAAGTCTTTACCTCTAATATCCTTCAAAGGCATTAGCTTTCAAAAAGCCATTTTTACATTTATAAAAAATCATAGAAAAGATGTTCTGGGTTACTAAGCAATGCTGTGAAGGTAGAAGAATAAGGGAATGCATGTATTACTGTATTGTGCTTAGAGATGTATTTTATTTTACTTTGATTCATTGTCCTAATTAAGTTTGGCAAGAGTGAATTGGCTTAGATTGTTGACCCCATGTATTGTAAGAGGAGGTCTGGTTGGAAAACACAACGCTGACATGCAGTCTAGCTCCTGGTTGCTGAAGAGGTGATGTTCATTCTCACATCACACAGGAGATCCTGGTATTTGAATTGAGGATTGTATAGATTCTTAAATAAATCTGCTTTCATGACCTGACGTTATGCCCATGTCTTCTATAATCCTCAGAATGAGGGCAGTTTTGCGTAAGTCTTGGTATCAGTGGGAAGTCGGTAGAGTGTACTGTCTGTGTGTAGTTTTCCTACAACTGAGTGGAGTGAAAACACAGTAGTATTGTATAGAATGTACTATTCCCCCAAATAGCAATCATAATAGTTCATATTCCATGAATTATTTAATTCTTATAACAACACTGGCATTTTAAGAAGCTCCACAGAGGAGAAAAAGAGCTTTGATGAGGTTTACACAGCCATTAAATGACAGGGCTAGTATTAGACCTGAGATCTGACTTTACAGTTGAGCCCAACCCTTCTACATTATACTACTTCAGTGAGTCAAATTTGTATTAATGAACCTTGTAATAATGAGTGAAGTGACTTTGAGATTTTCTTTGGACCTGATAGTAACACTAACTCATAACAGTTTCTGGATTATCACTGCTAGCCCGATGGAGACATCTGTGCGTGAAATGAAAGTACTTAGTTCTTGTCAAATATTAGCACTGAGAAAATAAAACATTAACTGAACACTTTCGATTTATTTTCAGATAACAGTCAGTGCTATTCAAGGCAAAACCTAAACTTTTACTTGATATTTTTTGCTACTTTTTATGAATTTGACAGTTGTGCATTTGGAATCTTTTCAAATTCTATTTATAGCTGAATCATGTGAATGCCAAGGAGATCAGTACATCTGCTTCTTAGCATCTCTAGGGTAATCCGTATTTGCAGAAAGCTTTATATAAATTTGGACATGTTAATGTGCTCAATCTGATTTATTTACCATAGGCCATGTGATGTTAGTCTTTCACAAAGGCTTAAAGAAGCTTGCAGCAAATAACAAGTAACATGAGTTGCTGCTGATTGAATACTTTTACTAACTAACAGCATCGACATGACAAGGAGGGAAAGATTACTATACAGGGTCTGGCAGAAGTAACGCCTCTGAGTGTGGTTCGTAGGGGATGTGAATGTCTTGCACAAGATGAATATCAATTGGAACATTTCATCTAAGATGTCATATGGTGTGCTTGAGTGTGATGTTGTTATGCTATAGAATTGCATGCTTTTAATTGTCTAATGAAAGATTTTTATGTAATAAAAGAGGGGCGCTATTTGTGCTGGAGCCTGTACGTGGTTAAGGGTAGGAAATAGCAGGTAGTGGTGGTAGAGAACATTCCCACCACTGAGCCTGCAGGTGGAGGAAAGAGTCACAGATTTTGAAGTGTTTTTTTTTTTTTCTTTCTAAAGCAGAGGCCCAGTTACAGTTTAGATTGTGGGTCTCTAAGAAATGAAATATTTAAAGAACAACTTAATCACATATTATTGTCATACTTAAGACAATTACCAATAATTCTTTAATATCATGTAACACCCAGTCAGTATTAAAATTTCCCTGATTGTCTCACTAATGTATTTTTATAGAAGTGATTTGTTTGAATCAGAATCTTAAAAAAGCTCATGCATTACATTTGGTTGATTTGTCCAATGAGCCTATTTTAATCTATAAAGAGTGCCCTCTGTTTTCCCTTGCCTTTATTTGTTGAATAAAGGTCATTTTCTTCTAGGATTTTCCCGGTCCTTAGTTTAATTCAAGTAAATTATTACTTTTGTAATAATTTAAGGAAGGACTGTTGAGATGTAAATGATGTCAGGTCCGAGACTATGTGTATTTGGCTGACAGAAAAAGGAGTTAGTGGGGAGTAATCAACAACATGGGACCACCAGGGGTGAAGTTTTTGGCCATTCCTGGAAAGGAGCTGATATTCAAAGATGAAGTCTTAAAAGTGTGCCAACTCCCCTCCATTTCCAGGAGGGTGTTAACAGGGATTAGAGGTTAAAGAAAAGGACCGAGGAAATCTGACTGGGAGAGTGTGGTCTCAGTTGCCCAGGTAAGAATACCAGACAAAAGAAGGTTCCCGCAGAAACTGACTGAAAAACAACTGGGGGAGAATATCAAGAGGGCCCAGAACAGAGAGATGAATCTGACAGGAATGCCATGAATAGGTGTTTTTGGAACATGGGATACATGCCTTCTTTTTCCACTTTGTCATCTCTGGGCAGCAGTGTTCTGGAGTGGCAAGAGAGAGTCAAATACCTAGGAAATTTGGCAGAAGGCCTCTAGGTAGGATTTGTCATTGCTGGGAGCGGTGTTGTTAGATGGCTGCTGCCTGACGATGCTGTAGGTGTACATGGCACCTTCGCTCCCAGCAGAGAACAGCAGAAATGGCGGCTCAGAAACATGTTAGTTTATAGGTAGGATGAGGTCTTTGCTGGTTTTGTATCCATTTCAGGAAAGAGGCGGAGTAACCTACAAATACTTGATGATGTTTTTGTAAATAGGATGGACCTTCAACCCAGTAAAAACTAAGAGCTTATTAAATTGAAAGACAATGTACAATCTGGTTTACAGAAACTGAATTACTTCTGAGTTCTCAGAAAGTCTATAGATGAGTAAATGCAGGTTGGACAAAGCTAACAGGATAATCTACACTAGTAATATGAGTATATAATCTTTTATATGTTTAAAGATACAGACATAATGCCCTGGCTGGTGTAGCTCGGTGGACTGAGCGCCAGCCTGCAAACCAAAGAGTCGCGGTTCCATTCCTCAGTCAGGGCACATGCCTGGGTTGCTGGCCAGGTCCCCAAGTGGAGGGTGCTCGAGAGGTAACCACACACTGATGTTTCTCTTTCTTTCTCCCTTCCTTCCCTTCTCTCTAAAAATAAATAAATTAAATCTTTAAAGATACAGACATAAAAATCATTTGGACATTCTGCAGTGAAATTTCTGATTTGGTTTTATCAAGAAAGTACTACAGAAGTATGTTCTGAATAATCTCATGTGGTTGACGGAAAGAGAGAGTAAAGCTTGGTAAAATAAAAGTAATACATAATTTCTTTGCGTTATAGTTAAAACTTTGGAAGTGGAAGGGCTTATTTATTTATTCTATGTTTCCTATGTTTACATCATTATAATAGACAGGTTTTTATACACTCTCATGAAATTGAACTAAAAAACATTTACACTGGAAATGGGTAGGTATCAGAAAGAAATGGGTTCTTCTTAAAATTTATTTGGAGTTTAGGATGCCCTCTGAGCTGAATTAAAACTTGAGTCAATTCTTACATCCTGAGCATAAATTTCTATTTCCAGAGATGGTGTTAAAAGTCATAGCACCTAATTTTGAATAGGCAAGGTGGGTGGAAAGAGTAGGCAGAGCTTTTCAGTAAGACTTAATTGTCCTTTACCTGTGAATACATAATTATATAATTCATTCTGATGAACTTTCATTTTTACATGTCTATAGAGGGAATCATTAACGCTTCACAGACTTGTGAACATTGTGTGTTATTCTGCCTTTTGTTACACTAAATCATGATCTCCTAAATATACATTAATTTCTTAGTCTGATAGTTAATAAATCATCTTCACTGGTACATTATGCAAATTTAAATAAGAACGTCATTATCAAGAAATACTTCAAACGCTGTACCAGTGCACCTATTTAAAAGAAAATACCAGTAAAGTGTTAATACAATTTTACCTATATTGATGAGAAAATAAAAGGAAATGCTTAATGCTTTGCTTCTAAAGACATATACTAGATGGATATAATTATACACATGGGTATAATCCTTGATCTGATGAGGTCAATTGATATAAAGTAAGAACTTTATTGGATTTATCCTGATATTAGGCATTAGAGTGATTGTTATTTTTTTCCTTTAAATAGTATTAAAATAACTTAACAATTGTTTTGTATAATCGATGTTTTTATGTTTATGTAAATATTTACCACTTTCAGTCCTGTTCCTTTAGTCTGAACTCTCAGACTTCACATTTGTGGTCACTTTATTTTTGTTTAAAGAAAGAAATTTCTTTAGATTTTTGTATCAGTGAGACTATATATTAGCAGAAAACTCTGCTTCTGCCAGCCTCAAAATGCCTCTATTTTGGCCTCATTTTGGAAAGATCTTTCCACTGGGTATTGACAGTCATTTTCTTTTGGCCCAGTGAAGATATTATCCCGTCTTCTGGTTTCTGTTGTTATTGATATGTCAGTTACTGGACACTTTGAGGATAATCTGTAGTTTTTCTCTGCTACCTATAAGGTTTTCTTTTTTGTTTTTGATGTTCTATGTAGTTTAACTATGGTTTATCTAAGTGTGGATTTATTATTCTTCAGCTTGCTTGGGATTTGGGGGACTTAAGTCTGTGGGTTGGAGTCTTTCATCAGTTCTGGAAAGGTCTCAGTCATTATCTTGTCAAATATTGCCTCTGCCCTATATTCTCTTTCTTATTCTCCTGGACCTATAATTAGGTTTATTTTGGATCTCACAATGTCTTCCATGTCACTTAAATTATATTTTTCTCATTAGTTTATTTTGTTCATTAGATTCCAGTTATAAGTGAGGTCATATGGTATTTGCCTTTTGTTTACTGGCTTATGTCACTTAGCATAATAGTCTCCAGTTCCATCCATGCTGTCACAAAAGGCAGGACTTCCTTCTTTCTTTCTGCTGCATAGTATTCCATTGTGTCAATATATCAGTTTTTTGATCCACTCATTTAGTGATGGACACTTAGGTTGCTTCCAGCCCTTTGCTATTATAATTAACACTGCTGTGAAGATTGGGGTGCATAAGTTCTTTTGAATTGCTATTTCAGGATTCTTAGGGTATATCACCAACAGTGGAATTGCTGGCTCAAAAGACAGTTCCATTTTTAACTTTTTGAGGAAATTCCATACTGTTTTCCAGAGTGGTTGCACCAATCTGCCCTCCCACTGAGGGTATACTAGGGTTCCCTTTTCTCCACATCCTCGTCAGCACTTGTTGTTTGTTGATTTTTTAATGATAGCCATTCTGACAGGTGTGAGGTGATACCTCATTGTGGTTTAATTTGCATCTCTTTGATGGCTAGTGATGTTGAGCATTTTTTCATATGTCTATCGGCTATCGGTATGTCTTCCTTGGAGAAGTGCCTGTTCAGGTCCTTTGCCCATTTTTTAATTGGGTTGTTTGTCTTCCTGGTGTTGAGGTATATGAGTTCTTCATATATTTTGGAGATTAAACCCTTGTCTGATGTATTATTGGCAAATATGTTCCCCCATACAGTCAGTTCCCTTTTCATTTTGATGATGGTTTCTTTAGCTGTGCAAAACCTTTTAAATTTGATGTAGTTCCATTTGTTTATTTTTTCATTTCCCAGCCCTAGGAGATATATCAGCAAAAATATTGTTACGTGGGATATCTGAAATTTTACTGCCTATGATTCCCACTAGGGCTTTTATGGCATCATGATTTACGAGGTCTGTCAGGAGAAGTCCAGTCATTGTTAATATAATGAGAATGGTTTGCATGACATTGATGTAGCCTGGAAGCCAAGGAGAGTAGACTGGAATGTGCACATGTGAACAATGACGATTTCACTGTATCAGTCAGTGGAAGTGATAGACACCATTGAGAGATCATGTGTACTGTGTGGCTGTCATGTTGAAAATGACTGAGCAAGTAGAGCAATGAATCTGCATCAAAGTTTGCATTAATCTTGAACATTCCTCCACAGAAACTATTCGGATGATTCAGAAGGCTGCAGCAGCTATGGGTAACTGGTGATTGGCAGCTTAATCAAAACAATGTGCCTGCTCATGCATCATGTCTCATGCAGTTTTTTGGCAAAACATCAGATCACCCAGGTGACTCACTTCCCCTACAGTACAGATTTGGTGCTCTGCAACATCTGGCTTTCCCAAAAACTAATATCATATTTAAAAGAGGAGAGATTTCAGACAATTGATGAGGTTCAGGAAAATAAAATGGGGTAGCTCAGGGTGATTGGGGAAACTGTGTGAGTTTCCAAGGTTCCAACTTTGAAGGGAACTGAGGCTTCATTGTCCGATGTACAATGTTTCTTATATCTTCTTCAATAAATATCTCTATTTTTCATAGTACATGGCTGGATACCTTCTGGACAGACCTTGTATATTTAAGCCCTTTACCCATTTTTAGTTTATTCTGGTGTATGGTGTAAATTGGTGGTCTAGTTTCATTTTTTGGCATGTACTAGTCCAGTTATCCCAACACTATTTATCAAAGAGACTGTTTTTACTCCATTGTATGCTTGTGTCCCCTTTGTCAAATATTAATTGACCATAGAGACATGGGTTAATTTCTGGGCTCTCTATTCTGTTCCATTGATTAATGTGTCTGTTCTTCTGCCAGTACCAGATTATCTTGATTACAGCAGCCTTGTAGTACAATTTCATATCAGGTATTGTGATCCCTCCAACTTTGTTCTTTCTCAGGATTGCTGAGGCTATCCGGGGTCTTTTTTGGTTCCATATAACTTTTTGGAATATTTGTTCTCGATATTTGAAATATGCCATTGGTACTTTTATATGAATTGTGTTGAATCTATAGATTGCTTTGGGTAGTACGGACATTTTAATGATGTTAATTCTTCCAATCCATGAACACAGTATATGCTTCCTTTATTGGTACCTTCCTCAATTTCTTCAGTGTTCTATAGTTTTCCAAGTCCAGGTCTTTTATATCCTTGGTTAAATTTATTCCTGGGTACTTTATGTATTTAGAAGTCTGTATTATTCTTTCTATTTTGTTTATTATCCAAATTTTCCATGATGCCTTCAAAACAAATACTAAATAGAAATACTTAAAATCAGTATACAACATTTTGCAAACAAATCTGTAGATTTTATAGATTTTTAAATATATTATTGTATGTTTACCACATATTTGGTTGATGATTTTGCAGATGACTATTAGTTTATTTTACTAAATAAAAGTTTAAATATTATTATTCTGTAGTTCATTTAGCCTTTGAACCACTCATCTGTTGGCTCAAAATCACTTCAGGTGATTTTATATAACCATTTCAAAGATCTCTGTTTCAGAACTGTTACCAAACAAGAGTGGAGTTCAGCTGCCTGCCACCACCTATAGGCATATTCTGGGGGCAGAGGTTTGGTGAGAAAAGAAGAGGTCTTTTATTCAAAAGCTGTATAATCTAGGAGGATTACAGGCTCCTGGCTCAAAGCCCATTCCCTCCAGAGCACCCAGAGGAAATTCCAGCAATGTTCTGCGAGAGCAGTCCAAAGCTGCACCCAGAGTCCCTTCTCTCATTTAAAAATACCATCCCTTGGCAATTGCAGGTAGCTGCTGCATGGTCACCCATGTGGCTTAACTTGTTCCTGGCTGCAGTCTGGCTTCAGGCTCCTTCCTAGGGTCTGAGTGTGTCATGTGCTGGCATCGGCCATGTGGCTTCCAGGGCAAAAAGATCCCACAAGCCCCCTGGCCAGTATGTCTGTGAGGTGTGCATGAGGAAATTACCACATTTCTCCCTCCCCTCAGTTTAAATCTCCCATCCCAAACTTCCACACACTCTGAGAGGGTCCAGTCTCTCTAGTCAATCCTGTCCTTTTCACAGGATCCACTGACAAGACAGCACCTCCCCCTGATGCCTTGTTGACCTTCTACATGTGGCTAGTCACATGTGGCTGCATCCTCTGGTCTCACCCTCACCCAGGGACTGAAAGGGAGTAGGAAGGCTTTTCCCGTAGCCAATCACCTCACTAACTTTTCACATGCTCGGTGCAATGACTTCCTTCAGCACCTAGTCTTTGCCCCAGTGGGGGCCGGCGGGAGGTATCTGTCCTCAATTGCCCACTAGCTTGATTAGCAGGGCAAAGTGATGCTGCCCCTGCCTCAGGTAGTTGCCTCCCTGGGCCCCTCCTCTGCCCTGCACTCTGGCCAGGTCTGTCCAGGCCTATCTGTATCAGAACAACAGATATTTATGTTTTACTTTGTTTCATGTTACTAGCTTCAGGTCAGCTGCTGCAGAGCTGTTTCAGAGTAAAGAACAGTTTTAGGTCTGCTCTAATTCTGCTCCATGTATTAGAGCAGACCTAAAACTGACTTTTATTTTTATTCAGAGACCCTATTTGGAGCATGCCTTTCTCACGGCAGTCAGTACAAGACTAAGACATTGACCTGAATGTTGCACGTGGATTTAAAGCATTTAGTATATGTCACATCTGCTCACAAACCATTGGCCAGGGCAAGTCACATGGCCAAGAGTAATGATACAATTGACCACAGTATTCAAATTTGTGTTCAAAACCTTATTTTTATCTGAGGTTGTTTTCAATCTTAACCTTCAAGAAAAATCCTCATTAGCAACCTTTGGCCACATAAGCATCTTCATGGATTCTTATTAGGTTCAAGAAAAGAAAAAACCTCAAGCCGAATCTCTCTTGTTCTCGGTCAGGGTTGAAATACATTCTGTGGGAAAGATTATCCTGACTGCCAAGAGTTTAAACTGACTTGGGAAAAAACTCTTCTCATTCTTAGAAATGGATAATTAAATAATAGGTAACAGATATGAATTTTTATTGGAGTTAAAACTGAATAGTTAGTCCTGACCAGTATGCCCCAGTTGGTTGAGCATCGTCCCGCAAAGTAAAAGGTCACCAGTTTGATTCCCGGTTAGGCACGTGCCTGGGTGGTGGGTTTTGTCCCAGTCAGGGTCTGTATTGGAAGGCAACTGATCGATGTTTCTCTCTGTCTCTTTCTCCCGCCCTTCCTTCCCCTCTCCCTAAAATAAATAAGTAAATAAATATTTTTAAAAATTGGATAGTTAATAAGTTTTATTGTAAAATGTTATTCTTACAATGACTGTAGTAGTAATAAATTGGCAAGGTATGTATGTCTTAACATAGCAAATGGGTGTTATCAGATATTTCTCAGTTACAGTGCAGAATCACGCATTATAGTTTCTATTTACATTGTGATTACATTGAAAATACTGGACTGAATGATCATTTCCAGGAGTCATGGAATATTAGATTTGAAAGTATCTGAAAAGCATATATTTTTCAACTATAGGGTACTGATACATCATTTTGTGGCAATCAGTTGTGAGGTATGTCAAAATCATTAGTTATTCATAAGGAATTATTATAAGTTACAGTTAAAATATAGAAGATTGTGAAAAAGATACTTACATATATTTTCCTACAATATCTTCACTTTCACTTACTTGTATTCTGATTTCTTGAGTGTGGTGAACAAGTTGCAGCTAGTTTGCCAAGAATTTGAATAATCCTATGTATACCATGATGATTTGTTTCAAATGTGAACAACAAGAATTGGAGAAAAAGGTTGAGTATCATTCCTTAAAAGCATGAAGTCCAAGAAAAAAAAGATCTTGAAATGCAGGGCATAATTTATCTAGTCATACATCTAATGAGCTAAGTCTATAACCTAGATCTCTTTGCTTCCAGTACAGCACTTTCTATTACAATAAATGACCACTCATTTTCAACAGCCAACATAAGAAAGTGGGGTTAAGGCAGGAGAGGATTAGACGAGGCAATTTGCATCCTATTTCTAATCATTCATTTCAGTTCCAAAGTAAATGAAAAGTACCAGAGAAAAGAGCCCAGATGGTGTATTTCATGTTATCTATGCTCTAGGAACATTCTTTATCAAATTTATTTGACCGTAACTTTCAATAGGAAATACAGTTTAGATCACAACATAGAACACACTCTTCCCCTCCCTCATAAGACAAAAATTTCATAAAGCAATAAATACTTGCCCTTACGAGGTATGCACTATGATATTTTATACAGTATTCTATTTCATTAAAAAATAACATCGTCCTGGCTGGGTAGTTCAGCTGGTTAGAGTGGCATCCTGATAAGCCAAGTTTGTGGGCTAGATCCCCCGTCAGGACACATACAAGAATCAATCAATTAATGTATAACTAAGTGGAGTAACAAATTGATGTTTTTCTTTTTCTCTTTCTCCCTCTCTCTAAAATCAATACATTTTTAAAAATAAAACTGATTTTTGAGTCAGTTTGAAAAAACCTGCTCTGGAAAATAGAAGACAGGTTTCAGTCTGTTGACAAACTGCAAAGTTATTAGCTTTGCTGAAATAATATCATTCACAGAATAATAAACTTCCCTCTTATTCATTTGAACCAAAAGTACCATCTCTCAGACTTCCAAACAGAATGTGTAGAATCTTTTCTTCATTGGAACACCAATTCATTACAATATCTCATAGATTCTAGGACTCATTGTTTTTCACATTTTAACATCTCTAAATTTGAGATGGGTCTTTTAAAAATCAATGGCATGGCATAGTTTAATTGATCGTGTTTCATTTCCTTCTTGGGTAACATGAAGTAATCGTGAGTCTTAAACCCCATTTTTCTTAGTTTCTATGAAATATATTAATAATAAAGATTATCTAAGGCCAAACCCTATTGCTTATTCATTTCAACGTATCCAGTTGATCAGAAAATTTTTTGACATCTTGTTGAGAAAATGTCGTCAGATGAAAACTGCCTAAGAAAAGAAAGCCCTAGCTATGGCCTGGAAGGAAACATGTTATAAATGGAGTTTAATATTACAGAAAGCTTTCTAATATGTTTTCTTGTTAGGGTCTGATTATGAACATTCTGCTTTTCTACCTTATTTCTGTATTTTTACTTTCTTTTCGTGGCTAGCATTTTACTCTTTTCCTCTCATCAACGGGGTTCAGGGGCAGGGTTCCTCTGAAAACGGTTTTAAAAAAAGGCAAAAGATTATGTTCAAAATTAATGTACTTAAATCAAGAATTAGCATTTATTATAAAAATGGAACGCTCTGCCAGATTTCAAACTGCCACCAACCTAGCACATTGTAAAATTCAATGACTGTAAATCTGGCACGAAGAATTCTGAAACAAGACTAGAACAAAAAAAAGGTTCGGTAGGACTATTTTTATCCTAGCCTGATTGAAATGCACCATCTTTTCCTTAAAAATAAAAATCCCTAAAGAAAAAACAGTAAATTAAATGCCACAATCAACGTGCTACTAGAAATAGGAACAAGCAGTTACCGCTTTTCAAGCCAGACACCATGAGACTTTTTTTTTTCCTTTGTTTGGTTAAAACTTGAGCCAAGCCCAAGGGCGGGGAGGCGGGTCTCACGCTCCAGCCTCAGAGAGAGCGTGGGCTCCTGAGTCCTGAGCTGGGAGCTCTATTGTGCAGTCTCTTCAGGTTGGGCAGGGCCCCGTACGACGGGTCCAGAAGGCCTGCCGCAGCATGTCACAGGCGTGGGCGGGAGGCGGCGGGCTCGCATCCCGCGGCCACTCTCGGGTGTGCGGAGGCTTCTCTGCGGAGATAAGCCTGGAAGAACAAGGTGCTGCCAGATACTCCGCCGCCGCCGTTACCGCCTGCCCCACAGGACAGGCCTGTGGGTTGCCGCCTCCGCGCGCCGTCACGTGACGAGAAGGGGTGTGGCCGGAGCCCGCGCGCCGTGGGGCGGGACCAGGATGGGGAGGCGCTCTAATGTGAAGGATCGCGGAGGCTGTGGGTGCTCAGAGAGGTGGCGACACGGCCATGACAACATTAGGCCGCGACGCGGTCCGGGCTGGGTGGTAGGGGTAGCGGCAACCCCAGCGGCTGTAGCGTTAGCTTTCGCCGCGGCAGCTGCCGCCACCGGTACCCCGCAGACGGAGGGACCGTGGGGGCCCGCCCTGGCCGGTGGACTGCGGGGCGGGAGTTCTTGTCTTCCTGGAGGGTCGAGCCTGCAGCGCCTCCGCCGCGGTGAGGCAGAGCCATCAGTTTGAGCTCTCTTTCCCCCAGCCGCCGGCGACAGCGGCCGAGAGAAGTTGAGGTCGGACCGGACGTGTGCCGGGCCCCAGGAAAACAGGTCCGCTGTGCCCCGCCAATCCGGGGGCTTCGCATCGGTGAGTGTCGCGTGGGTTCCTGAGTCGAGGGGCGGTGGGTTCGCACTCCTACGGCGACTGCACCTCCGCGTCCTCACGTTCTGAGCTTGGGCCGGCGAGGAGTTTCTCTTTGGCTCCTTTGTCCTCTTTTGGAGTGGGGGATTCCAAAGGCTGGCGGGGGCGGAGTGTTTGGGGGCCCACCATAGGTGCGTCTGCCACCGTACAAAGCCGCGGCAGGGGCCGGGGGGAGGTGCGAGCATTTTGGCCGCCCTGAGTGTCTGTCTCCTCCTGAAGTTTGGGCGGACGGCGGGGTCTCGCCGGAAGTCTCTGCGCCCAGGAGAGCTGGCGCTGTCACTTGGTTGCAGTTAAAGCGAGGCTCCGGTTTTCCTGTGACAGCCGGGGTGGAGGCTGTGCCTCGCGCCGCAGACTGCACCCGCCCTTGCAGAGCCGGATGACACGGTGTTGTTCCTCTGAGCCTCAGTACCTGTGGCCTTCTTGTAACATTAGAAAGGAGCGAAGCCTTTGCTGTACTTTTAATTTAAAGTTTGTTTCAAAGCCCATTCTCAAGAATGGAATCAGGTTCCTAGGAGCTTCACATACGGAGTGTGCTGGTGGTTCATTGAGACACCTACTCAAGACCGGCTGAGGCGAAGCAACTGTGTATGCATATTTTCCATTCACAGAAGTCTTTTTTAACACTCTTTATGAGAGACATCTGCGCTGGGGAACATACCAAATTTCATTTTCTCTAGATGCTGTCTGAAATAATAGGTATCATAACTTGGGTTCCTACTTAAACAGATTAGAAAACTTATCTAACTGATGATATAAGCATATTTGATTTAAATACATAATTTAAGGAGTTTTTGCCTTTTTGATACTGGAAGACTTAAATGACATCTAAATGATATTAGACTGCCCTGTGTATGGTAGTGTTACTAACTTCCCTTGAAACTTAGCCTCAAATTAGTGCCTCTTAGGTCTTTTAAAATAATCATTTTAAACCATTTTGTGACTTTTTGGGATTCCAAGGAGAGCGACGATTGTGGAGGAACATGGCTGAATTGCTTGTTAGGGTTTCTGCATCCCACCAGGCCTCTAAACTGATCACACTGAGAGACTATGGTCAATTTCTGTGCTTGCTTCTGTGCTTTAGAACCTGTTTTGCAATAATTTTATTAAGATCATGCTGGTTTTGCAAAACAGGGTGGGGAAGGAAGAGTAAGGGTATGCAGTTTGTTCTCTATTGAAAGTACAACTAATTTCAAATATTTGTTACCTCTTTCTTTGATAACACCTTTCTCATGTAGGCAATGACTACGGTATGCTTGTTGGGGTACTGGGAAAGGGAGTAGATGAAACATAAGAACTACCTTTTAGGTCTTTAATTATGCAGATTAAGTCTTTGCGGTCAAATTCCATGTGAACTGTTTGAGCCACAATACATTGTACACAGGTGCTTAGAAATGCCTGTTTAATTAAAAATGGTCATGGCTTTTTTCTCTTTCATTGAATCATGATATCTTTGTATCTGTGATCTGTGAAAAGATGCTGTATTTTTTCATTTAGAATGTTATTACATTTTAGAGGCAATCAAATATGTTTGTTAGAACACATTTATGGCACTTAGAAATTCAGCAATACCAAGTTTTTCGGCTTATTTTGAATTGAGAAACCTTAAAGTATACTTTGGGGAGAAATGTACAATTCTAAAGAAAACTAATAAAATGCACCCAAACCGTGAAAAAAAATGCAATTCTGTGTAATGCAGTTATGTTTTAGTTTGTTTTAAGAAAAAAGTGATAAAATTATGAATTTACAAAATCTTCATTATAGAAGGAACTTGTTTTAAAGGACAGATTGCAGAATTTCTTTAACTAGTGCTCTTAGTACATTTAAATTTGGTTTGTTTATAAATAGCCCTTTTAAGAGCAGGTTACTTGTATTGAAGCATGAAGGAAAGAATAAAGGATTGATACTTTAATGTAGCTTTCTAATCCTAATAACAATACCTGAAGTATTATGTTTTAATATTTATATTATAATATTTAAAGGTGAACATGTTTGTAGCAATGATATCTGGGCATCAGGGGTTCAAAAGTAGAAGACCACAGGCTCTGCTTCACTCTTAGAAACATGACCTACAAATATTATATAAACACAAGTTACATAAAAAGCCTCTTGAGTACTTCATTAAGGAAGGTGGCCATGTACAAGGAGATTGATGGAGATGTTTGACTGAAGCAGCTGGGGCTGAAGTATAGTTTTCTTGTAGATGGGACACAGAAAGAGAGTCCTGGACTAATGTGTAAAGGTTTCATGTCAGTGTGTGAGAAACCCCTGAGAGATTTTAGATCTCTCCTTCCTTCCACCTTGCCCCTAACCCTGTCATACATCTTCTCAAAGGCATGAAGTTGAGGGTCTCATCTGGAAGACATGATAGAAGGGATTTTTCTCCCCGAAAAATGTTATAAAGTGTGCAGGGTTTCTTCTGAGACCTTGTAGGGAAAGAATCCTTGTCCTGGAACATCATACCCTTATACTGTGTGCTATTTTTACCTTTGTTAAAGTTGCAAACAATGTAATCTCTTCATGATAGCAAGGACCTTCTCTATTTTGCTTATGATTGACCCTGAAAATGCTTAGAAGTTACTGAATGAAAAAATGTAGTTTCAGACATAAGACTGGAGAATAAAGAGGCATATGTGATAATGTAGTCCAAAGTAGATACAGTATAAGCAGTGAGGTGATAAAGAGGGTTGTTGACTTAGGAGGACGGGAACAGGTCATTTAATCAGGGAAATTTTCTTGGAGGAGGTGATTCTTGAGTTTGGTCTTGCAGAAATGGTTATAATCTCTGAAGATAAGCAAGTTTTCTAAGGGGGTAGACAGCATGAACCGAAGCATTTAAATGGGACTTACTTGGTAATCACTTCAGATTAAGAAGAGTGAGTTATTTTTGGTAACATGAAGAATTTTTCTTCTCTCACAACTATTGCCTCTCCCAGATAAGTAGATTGGCACACCGTAGAAGAGCTAAGATTTTGAGTACTTGAGTTGGAAAGTGACCGTGGTACAGTGAAAGCAAGAGAAGTGAACTGGAGGGTCAGAAAATTTGAATTGGATTTCTAATTACATCTTATATAAGCAAGTGTTCTTGGGCAGATCACTGAGCCTTAGTTTTCTCATTTGTAAAAGGAGGATAATAATCCTTATCCCATATGCTTCTTGGGAGAATGAAATTACATAATGTATATGAAAGTGCCTACCTCAATATCTAACACATAGGAGAAGTCAACAAACATTACATTATTTAAAACATTTCTTTGTCTTTAGATTTTTAAGAAATATTTTGGTGTATTTATCAAGAAATTCAGATTTACTTGACCTTTGAGTTGACCCATGTGTTACCATGTTTCAAAATTTTGGATCCTTAGTTTTCTTTCAGTGAAGTATATGTTTTCTAATAGAAATGAGGCTTGTATTCTTAATATTAACACAAAAAATGGTAGACACCTCAGATTTTTAAAGCTCCAGGTAATGGATATGTATAGCTGAAAATCTGAGTCTTCAGGCTTTTTTTCTCTACAGAATTTGTTTTTGAAGAAATTACTCTTACCTATCATGCCATCTATCTATTCATTGTTGTTAAGAAATGGGATTTTCCTGCTATTAAGAAGAAAAATTGCCAAAAATACCCTCTATATGTTTCTAGTGATCTGAGTGATTGTCAGCTATGAAGGATCTCCACCTGCTGTGCTTTATTTTAGGACTCGATATTTTTTGAGCAGGCTGAGAGACTTCTGCATCATTTCTTCACTAAGCTCTTTGGTCCAGTAGCTGTTTGTTCTTTTATGAATCTCAAAATTTTATTATATTTTGTGAAGTCTTTGTAGTGTTTATAATGCATGGAGCAGTCTATCCTTTGTGTAATATTTGGAAGGGATTTTTATTTTTATTTTTTTAAAGATTTTATTTATTTATTTTTGGCGAGAGGGGAAGGGAGGGTCAAAGGGAGGGAGAGAGACATCAATCTGTTGCCTCTTGCACACCCCGCAACTGGGGACCTGGCTTGCAACCCAGTCATGTGCCTTGACTGGGAATTGAACCCCTGAGCCATACCAACCAGGGCTGGAAGGGATTTTTATTAAGAAAAGACTAAAAAGAGTCTGCATCTTGAAATGGTAAAGAAGTCAGTTTCTTCCATATTAACAAAGGACTGGAAAAAAAAAAGAGGAGATAGTTTCAGAGCTTGAAGACTTTTCAGAATAAGAGGAGAAGCGTTTTGATTTAGGGTTATTAAAAACTTGATAGATTCAAAGGGAGATTGTTATAGCCCCCAAAGTTGTCTTAGTAGGAATGGTTGATCATCATCATCATCATAATAGCTAATATGTTGTGACTGTTAACCCATGTTCCGCTTTAAAATTACTTGGCATCTCCTGCACTCCGCTGCACCGCCGCCAACCCCCCGCCCCCACGCACAGTCAGGCTACTTTCTTGTCATTTGTAAATCTCTGAGAGCTTAAGTAATGGGTAGTAGAGCCAGGATTTGAATTAAACTGAGTCACTGGGAGGCTAAGTAGTAGATGGTGGAGCCTAGCAAAAGGATTTGAATTTGAAGTTTAAGGAGACCTTTGACTTCAAAGCCTCTCCTTTTAACCACTGAATTATATTGACTTGTAAAGTTTATTTGCAGTTGCCCCTTATAACAGGTCTTGACCATATGATATTAGTGAGCCTGTTTTGGCTATGAGCTGATGAAAATACACTTTGTAATAAGATGGCATATAGCCTCAACTATTTTCCATTTTGTGTGTATTTGACTGACATCCTATTTTTTTTAATTTAAAAAAATACAGTAAGTCAAGTAGTTCTTTATTATTTATTCAGTTGTCATTTTCTCACTAGGAAATTACAAAGTCACTGGAAATATAAGAACATGGTAGGTACAATATTTTAAGGTGAGTTATTCCAATTTTTAAAATTCATGCTTTAAATTTTTTTAAAAGAATAGATTTGCACAGAATTGGTGTGGATGGTTTTTATGTAGTGTATTTGAGGGACACAAATATATGTAATGAAATCTATCCTTTTTTTTCCCCCATGACCAATCTAAGTTATTTAAGTTTATTTAAACTATCTCCTGATGAATTTTCCACCATTAAATTAACTTGGTTTTTGGTTACCAAGTGCCACATATTAGCAGAAGTATAATAGCTTATCAGATTGTATAGTTTCTAACAAAGAAGGCTCAGACCCCTGTGGAAATTACGAAATCTGTGTAGGTATGTTTTGATGGGGTTGGGGAAATGGTCGATCTGGGGAGAGAGCAGTCCAGTCTAAGTAACATCATTACTGGGTTAGAGTAATGAGGTAGAATGCCCTGGACATGAGGGCACAGGAACATTGTTTAAGTGGAGAGGAAAGTGAAGGACTCCTGAAGACTAGCTTTGTTTACTGTATACTTTTGCCTATTCTTTTGACTATAACATTTAAGATTAGCAATCCAGAAGTAAAGAAAACAGTGCAATGTACCATAGTGGGGAATTTGTAATAGTTCCTAGGCTGTTTTGCAAGATGTGGATGCTTTATAAATATTCATTGATGATGATGGAAAGAATCTCTTACTACCTATTATTTTAGAAGTATGGAGAGGCAGATTAGTACAGGTTGTAGAACCTGACTGCTTAAATTCAGAACCTGCATAGCCACTTATCATTAATTTAGCTTATTGTCCTGTGGTCCTATGCTGACATGAGGTGGCTACAGGAGAAGAAAATGGTGTATTTAGTCAGAATGAGGCCCAGAGGTGCAGCCTGTGAGTTTTCCATGGTTCTTAGGTGGTATGGAAGTTCTCACATAATCATAGTAAGGGAAATAGAAGTTAGCAGAGAGCCAGCAAGCCTGTCATGAAATTACTACTGTGAAAGGAGGGGCCATGCAAAAGAGGTTGTAGGGAGGGTAACTGTGGCAGATTCAGCTCTGCCACACCGTAGTTTGTGCTTCCTCTTGTATAGTTTGCACTGGGAAGCAGTTGCTCAGCCAGGAATGCATTTCTCAGTCATTTTCTCCTCTACCCCCATCCTCCCTGCATTGAAGTGGGGCCACGTGACTAGGTTTTGCCATTGGAATGTCAATGGAAATATGTTGTAACTTCTGGGTTGAGTCGTTCTTGTTTTCCTATCCACCGGCCAGATGTAGAGGCTGGGGCTTTTATGACCTGTTAAAGCCATAAGGCCGGAAGGATCTAGAGTCTCTAAATTACCATGTGGGAGAAAGCTGTGCACCAAACAGGAGCACCTACATCAGACTGTAATTTTCATGAGAAATTTTAATTATGTGAAGTGACTGAAAATTTGGGGTTCGTTAGGGAGCTAGTGTTGTCTTAACTATAAGCATGGGCTACATAGAGGGAGGTCATCGAGGCCCTAAGGATATTCATACCATCAGCAGCTGAGGTGGGACCAAATTAGGAAATCCCTAATTGGATACTGTTCCAACATACACATTGGCATATGCCATTACGACTCTATGAGGGCCAATGGACAGACCTCAGAGGCCATGAGGACCCAGAGGGCAGCCTTCAGGTCTGAATTCAGACCAATCATAACAATCCCTGAGCCCACAAAAGCTTTTCTCTGTGACCACATGCCATCATTAGAATGAGGAGCAGAGAGAAACAACAAAAATTTTTCTGTAAAAGTCTGAAGACTTCCCTTAAAGCAGGGTTTCTCATCTTGGCACTATTGACAATTTGGGCTAGCTAATTGTTTGTGAGTGGCTCGCCTGTGCATTGTAGAATGTATAGCAGCATCCTTGTTCTCTACTAATTAGATGCTAGTAGTACCTTCCCAAGTTATACAAACAAAAATGTTTCCAGACATTGCAAATGTCCCTTGGGGGACAAACTCACCCCTAATAGAGGACAACTGTCTTAAAAACTGAGTTAACCTGACATGATTTTAAACTCAAAGAAACTTATCTTTAATTAAAGGACTTTTTCTCTGCTAGGAAATGAGTGAAGTTCATGGGGAAGTTTTATTTACAAATATGCAACAAAGAAAGCTATGTTGTTTTTTGAAATACACTAGTTTCTATTAAATGTTGATCCACACTTCTATTAATTTATCGATTTAGACATCTGTATTTTCCATTTTTTCTTTCTTCTTTTCCTTCTTAACTGGTAGCTATACTTATTACCTAGATAAACATATCCCTCTTCCCTTTTTCTACCCAAATAACCCCAGCTGTCATGTCCATAGATTCTCTCTAAATGATGAAAACCAGTAAATAGTTTTGATATTATGATTATGTAAATATTACTTAATGCTGGACTAGGTAGTGTGCTTAGATTAGGATCGCTTTTCTACAGATTATGTTAAGCAGCCTGTCAGCCACTTGAGGAAAAATGTTGACAACATCAAGGTTCGGTGGATTTTATTTTATTTATGTTACCAGTTACTCAAAGTCTAGCCATTGAATTAAAAAAATTAAATGAACATGACTCTCTGTTTTCTTGGTGTTTGAAATTACCCCCTTATACTGTGTGCCTTTATCATAGTCTCTCAATGCCCCTTCCCCCATCCCATACTTTTCAGCACGGTATCTGTTGCTCTGTGTTCCCTGTTTATCTGAATTACCAGTATTTCTGCCTCAGTTTGGACTAGTTGCCTTTCAGGTCTCTGTCTGAACCTTCCATTCCTTTCATTGTACTCTTAACATTGGATCCATTCTATTATAGGTCTTTTTTTTCTTTAATGTACTTGATCTTTTTTTCTGGATTACATTATCAAGTAACTTCCTAAAAAAGTGTTTGAGAGGCAAACTTTGATTTATTCAATGTACAAAAATGTCTTCAGTCTATTCTCATACTAGACTGAGAGTTTGGCTGGGTACAATATTGTAGGTTGCAAATAATTTTCCTTTAGAACTCTGAAAGCATTGTTTGGCTGTTTTCTAGCATCCAGGGATGATTAATAGAAGCCATATACCATCTAATTCACTATCCTGTTAAGATATTTTGTTTCTTATTTTGTCTGAAGGCTTTTAGGATCTTCTCTGTTTTATATTCCTGCTACAAAGTCATAATGAGGTAGATAGATTGTTTTGTTTGTGTTATTTGTTCTAGGCACTCAGTTGCCCTTAGTGCCTGTATCAGATTCTCCTTTAACTCTAGGAAATTCTTCTGCATTGTCTTTGATATTTTCTTCCCTTCACATTCTTTTTTGCCTGTTTTCTCTTTAGTAGGCTGATGTTTTCTCTCTTGAATTGATCCTCTTTGTCTCATTTTTACTTTCATATTTTGTGATTCTCTTTGCTCTGTGTTTAGGAGATTTTTTCCCCCTAGATTCTGGCTGATTTTTTTGGAGGGTGGAGAGATAATCTTTGAATTTTCTTGTTCTTTTTTGTCTTTTTCTACATTCTTATTTTATGTTGTAATACTTTCTTTAGTCTCGGAATATATAAAGTACATTTTTAGAAGATATCTTGTGTTTCCTCAATTGTCTCCTCTTCTTCTGTGGTCAGTTATGATGTTTGTTTTGTAGTCATTCTTTTTAATGCTGAGTTTTTCTTACATGCCTGGTGATGCTTGGTTTTCTATTCATGTTTTCAAAAAAAAAAGGACTAGGTTTCTGGTCTAGGTCTGTCCTCTCTCTCACCCTGTTCCTTGGACTGTTTTCTCTATTAGGTTTTTTCCTTTGAGTAGGAATTTTGACCACAATACTTAGGGGATATAGGGCAGTACAGGGTAGTGCATGTCAATTGGCAAGCATTGTTTTAGGGTAAGAGGGAGGGGAGCTAGCCTCCAGATTGCGGGTCCTCTAAATGTCAGATAAGACAGGTTTATTACTGTGTCCCAGCTTCCCTACTTAGGTAGTCATTCACTTTCTTTAGAGAAAAACCAGCTGTTTGCCTGGAGGTAAATGTTTGTTGTTTAGATGCTTCTTGGAAATGGGGGATGGGAAATGTAGTTGTCCCTTATACAGTCAATCAAGTAATATTTAATTCTATTTTTAGCCCCCCTATTCTTGCCCTTTGCTGTACCATCAAGAAGCATGTACAATCATGCTTCTTGGGTTTTGTCAGTGTATGGGTTCCCACTGTTTTGTATCACTCTTGAAGGGTATAAGGAGGCTGGGTTTCTCTGCATGTTGTATCAATCTCATATCTACTTTCATCTTTTAGAAATTTGTTGAATTCCCTCTTATCCCTAATTTTAATTTCTTTGCTGTTATGATATTATTTTTTTCTCTGTGAATTGTTTTTAATCGCAATGGCATATCTGGAGTAACTGGCAGGAAAATTTATATTTAGTCCACTATCTTTTATTGGAGTCCTTTTCTAGCTTCTTAAACAGAAGGTTCAGAACTCTTGAACTATATTTTTTGTTAATGCAGGTTTATTCATAGAAGTTGTGATCATGATACAGTGATGTTACTTCACTATTGATTTGTATACATGTTTGTGTCTTTATGCCAACTGTTCATAAAACTTGTATTCTTTTGAATTCTTGTTTGTTTCTTAGTTTCTCTGTTTGCTTGTCAGCAATCCCAACTTGCACGTATCGTTATGATTCACTTGCCATTTTTAGTTTACTACTTGGAAAGCGAACAATACCATTTAGAATTGTGCATAAAATAGTGAGTGTGCTCTAGAGAATAGCATGTTACCTTTAAGCTCAGGGCTCTTGTGATATTTTGATTATTTAGAATCTTTACTTATTTTACTTATTAACTGTGTCCAGACTGGTGAGGTGTTATTCTTTTTTATTTACTCTGCCTTAATAGTTATAGCTACTTTGGTTAATTAGTTATTGATATTTTTCTCTATTTCTTTTCCTTCTTTTCTGCCTTATAAGCTTTGGCACTTTAAATGTTGAGCTCGGATTGTCTAGCTAGCTTATTGAGGGCCTTAATTTTCATCTCCTTTTCATTTTATATTCATAAAAATTTCCCAGCATTGTTCTAAGCTTTCTTCAACCTACTCTTTTTATTTCCCAGTCTCCTTTCCTGAATATACAGGCGTCATATTACCTTGGGCAAATAAATTTAAATTTATCCATATTTTTTCCACCTCCCAATAATATTGCTGCATCTTCCTGTTGATCTTGTTCAGTTCTTTTCTCATGAGACTTTGTAGTTCTTTCCTCAATAGCTATGGTTCCAACTGCTGGAGTATCTATCTTTTATGATTGAAGTTATAATTCTTCTGCAATCAACAATTTTTACAATCTGTATTCTAAAAATGCTGAGTATTTTGAAGTTTAAATCCTGACAGAAGGGTTGTGATTTGGTAGGCTTAAACCCCCAGATTTGGCCTGGTTCTATAAGATATTATAGAACCTGTGTAGTACAGACTTATTTGAAATTTAAAGAAGCCTTAGAAAATAAATTGACTCCTGTGAAATTTGCTTATTTGCCTAATGTAAAGAAAGTCAAAGCTGTAAATATTCCCTAATGCAGTTGACATCTATTCACTGAATATTTTGTGACTGCTTTCTCTGTCTTCTGTGGAACTGTTGATTTTAGAATCCAGAGATTGGATTAGATAGTAGTTAGTTATTTCTTGCTTTACCTTTTTCATGTATTCTAAGCATTTTCCCTTTCAGATACCTGTTGTCATTATAATTTCCTTTTCGACTGACTCATTACAATATCCTTTGCTTCAATTATTTCGTAGTCTTGATACTTTTTCTCACTCTTCCTGAAACTTTAAAATAGAATCGTCAGCATTTATAGATAATACTTTGGCTATTTTCAAAAGATTCATTATTTGGGAAGTTATAGTTTTTATATCTTTATTTCCCCAATAATTTATTATTAGGATGTAGGAATTGAAAAAACACTACCCTGTCATTATTGATGAAAAAGTCTTCTGTAAAATTAGAGGTTCATTTAAAGAGATTGATTACTTAACATATTTAGCATTTTAACTAGCAAGGTCTTGTTTATTTGGAACTTTTCTTAATTCACAGTCAGTAGTAATTAACTTCTTCAAACTTGAAATTTGAAATTAATCAGTGATCATTTTGTAGCTATGAGACAAAATCATGATTTTAATTAAATTGAGAAAATGTATGATTTTTTTTGGTATTCTCTAAGTTTTTTAAAATTAATATGTGGATCAATTTTCTTTTAGGAACAGGCTTTCAATATAAGAGCTATCTCCATAGCTTCTCATTTTTGGTAGTCAGTCTTAATTCAAGTATTAAACATTGCGTTGGGTTTCATAGATCCTTTTTGAACTGGCACGCAGAAGTGTAATTATGTCTTGGTTACTTGCACTATAAATTAAAGATGATGAGTACTTTGGTTGTGGTAATTTATACCTAGAATTCAAAACCCAGAAGCATCTGAGCCAGAATGAGGCACTCAAATACTCATTTTTCTTTCATGTTCAGGATTGCCATTCTTAATCTTTATTAATACATGAAGAAATTGCTTTTGAGGTTGAGTAAGAAAGTCAATAATAAAATTCCTTATATTGTCTTGAATTAACTTGAGATCTTGCATTTCAAACTTTGATCCTTAATAAAGAACCCTGACCTTAAACATGGGTATGGATTTTACTTGTAACTGGGTAACTCTTTTGGTTTATTATAACCAGTTACCATACTTAATAAATGAGAAACACATTCCTTTTTCTCTAGTATCTTGATTTAAAACAAGGTTCATATTTTTCTTAGAAGAGAACCTTTCAAGAAAACTGAAAATTATACAGAATCGGGTAGTTTTAGCTGTAAATTAATACATCTGTCTTTAAAAACAGACTTAAAGTCCAAGGGAGACATTTAATTTATAAGACTAGATTATTACTATGCAATTGCCATTGTCATATTTGCTAGCACTGTCTTTGATTTATTACCGTCTGGTGGCCTTGATTTATTGCTGTCTCAGAAACCCTCTTTGAGACCCTCTGTCCCAGGCTTGTGCATCCTAGAATTACAAACACCAACTGATTCAGTAAACAGATGCACTGGGAAAATAAGGAACCTGCCAGAAGTGTTGTCTTTCCTATTAAGTAATAGTGTGACCTTGGCAACCACTTGGTCTCAGTGGGTCTTAGTATAATGGAGAGTTTGGAACAGACAGCCTCTTAGGTTCTTTTGAGGATTACTCTTGAAAATATTAGGGGCTAGAATTCCCATAAAATAATATATTATGTAATATAATCCTTATAATAGCTCTGAAATAGATGGTATTATTACCATTTTACAAGTGGACTTATTCATGTTGTACAGACTCCATGTTCAAGTAACATTCTCAGTCATAGAGCTACTAAGAGACCAAGCAAGAATTTGAACCTTGGCCTTTGTCATTTTGCAGCCATGATCTTTTTCGTGTACTAAACTATCTCCCAAGCTGTGTCGCTCTAGTAGGCCACCAGATTTTATTCTTAAAACTTGTTCCACTTCTCAGTCTGTAGTTTATAGTAAATGTGCTTTTGCATTACAGGATCTGTTATTGAGGAGAACCAGAAGCCAGGGGTCATATCTATGAGTAGTGCCCAAAGTAGAAATATGACCAGTTTTTAAATAAACATGCTAGAATTTATGTGTCTAAGAGTTAGCTTGAATTTATTTCAGTAATGTCGCTGTTCAAAAAACATTTTTGGAACAGTTCCTTTGTCTTTTTTTTAGTGCCTTCAGCCTCATTCTTTTAACCTACATTTTATCGTGACAAATGACATTTTTTGAGAATGGATTTGATATTTGGAAAAAGTGGGAAGTCATTTTGAACTGCGTATCATATGTAAAATTAAGGATCATAAGGAGAAATGCTATATTTAGGTAAAGATTAGCAGGAACCAAAGGAATGAAACCTATAAGGTAGTTAAGAAAGTGATTAGAAATGTGGAGTTCCAAAATTGCTTTGCGTGGTGGCAACTTGAAATGGTCCCTAAAAATGACTCCTCTGAATGAAGATAACCTTTATTTGTGTAAATTTTGCTATATTAGTTAAAATTACGTCTTAGGATAGTTATGCCTGTTCTGTGTTTGCCACTTAGACCAGTGCTATGCTAATTTAGCTTACAGTTTGGAGAAAAAGAATTGGAGAATGAATTATAGATGGCAGGTATTCTTTCCATTTTAGAGAAGATCAGAAACTGTAGAGCATGTATTTATATAATAATTTAAATCTTGGTTATGTGCACAATATTTTATTCTTGGTTATATTCATATTAATTATGTAATTTGTGGTTATGGTTATTCATGTTTAGTGTTAATTCCAGGCAGCTACCCCATCTTATTTCCTAGCATGATCTAAAACCACTTCCGTTGCCAAGCTTGAGTGTACTTTTGATGTAGTGTTACAAGTAAATTAATTTCTTTTTGCAAAAATTATCTTAGGCTGCCTTATAGACTTATTACTGAATGGCTTTTGAGTATCAGTGCTGTATTTTGTTGGTGCAGGTAATAAACAATAATATACCTATATATATTGTTGCACCAAGGAGCTTGCGATAGGAAGATTTCATTTTATCTTTTTAAGGTATTATTTTTCTCAAACTCTCAGATGGTGAAATCTAATAAAACTTCCTCATTTGTAAGCATTACAGAATACTAAAAAAAAAATCTAGTCCCTTTTTAATAATACTTTTCCTTTTGGGTTTCAAAATAATTTAATGTTACAAGACAGATATTTAATTCGACAGATAATTTAAGTTCAAGTCACTATGCAAGGGGCTGAAAATTCAATGGGAGCTAGATAGACATGTGACTTCTTTGAGCTTGTGTGTGTGGCAAGGGCGGGGAACTGAGAATAAACTGCTAATTGCACAGTTCATTGTGTAATCACCATTGTGGAAAGTGCTAAGGAGAACTAGAGGGTGATATAAGAATTTGTTGACCTAATGGGGGAGAGGAGGCAAGGATGATGACTTGAGCTGAGGAAGAAAGCACATCTCATTGAAATATCTCGGAACTGCAAATAACTTGGCTTTTGCTAGAAGCTGAAAGAGTTCACTGCAGCTGGAGTGTAAAAAAAAGAGAGAGAGAAAGATAGCAGATGGTGCAATAGGCAAAGACTGGGTCATGCAAGGCTTGATAAAACATGTTAAGTATTTTGTTTTTTATCTTAACATTCCTTGGAAACCCTTAGAATATTTAAAATAAAGGATCATGAAGTGATCATGTTTACAATGACCACTCTGGATGCTGTGTAGAGAATGGTTTGGAGGTGACATGGGTAAATTAGGTCCTGTTGAAATTAAGGTACCTGTGGCTTTTCCAAGGGGGATATCTATAGGTCAGTGGTTCTCAAAGGGTGTGTCACCTGGAAACTTATTAGTAATGCAGATTCTTGGTTTCTTTCCAGACTTACTGAATCAGAAGCTTTGGAGGTGGAGCTCAGAAATTTGATTTTGAATAAGCCCTCCAGTGGCTTCTGGTGTGCCCTAAAGTTTTTAAACCTCTGCTGCAGGTCATTAAATATATGATTTTTGAATGTAGGAGAAAGTTCTAGGCTGTTGGTATGGATAGGCATTAGTATTGCATGAAGATGGTAGTTGAAAGTGGGAGGAAGAGACGAGGCTATAATAGAGTGAAAGCCTGAGATACCTTAGTGTCAAAATCCTGGACAGAGTGAGGGAACCTCGTGAAAGAATAAAAAGAGTATTGGATAGAGGGACCACTAGGTTCAGGAGAGTCTTTGCATAAGGGTGTGGCAAAGTAAGCATTAAATTTGACAGTGAATGATCTTTGTGTATTTGGAGTAGAATTACTGAGGTGGACATGAGCCTTCACTGGGTTGAGAAGGAAATGGGGAGAGGAGGAGAGAAGGAAATACAATTTACAGATTTTTAATATTCAAAAAGTATGAGAAATAAAAATAGCTTTAAGGGGCAGCTAACCAGCATAAGATTCTATTGACAACTATATAATAAAATCTTATTGTTTGGACCTAATGACTTTGAAATTCATAGTTTTACATAGAGGACTGAGCTCAAGTTTAACATTGTCTATACCCATCTTACGGAGAATACCATACTATAGTTCAATCAAAAACTTATGGAAAGGGGGCCTGGAATGTTTAGCCTACCAAGAATGCAGTTTTTAACATGTTTAAAAACTGCCTTAGCAATATGCATTTATATAAAAACAATTTTTAAATTACAAATATTTATTTCAATTACATTAATTCACTTTCTATTACTATCATGTATCTGAAGGAGAATATCTTTAAATGCATTTTGTAATCAGACTTTACTTTTTTAATTACATAATCTGTTGGAGTTATTCTAACATGTTAATGTTATGCAATTTTTAAGGGAAGACCACATTTAATGTGAAGACAAATTAAGAATCCCAGTAACATCTTAATATCTTTGGAGTGTGTGTGTTTGCACACATGAGTGTGGACAGGAGAGGAAGAGAGAGGGAGACTGAGACTAAGCTATTTTGAGATGTATTTTCTTTTCTAGGTAATGCATGCATTCTCGTCTAAAATTTTTTTAAAGAAAAAAGTGATTATTCCCCGTTTATTTATTTGTTTATTTATTTATTTAAATTTATTGGGGCAACATTGGGTAATAACATTATGTAAGTTTCAGGTGTATAGTTCTTTAATACAGCATCTGTATATTGCACTGTGTTTTCACCACAGAATTTAGTGTCCTATCAGCATATATTTGATCCCCTTTACACTCTTAATTCTCCTCCCACCCAACTCCCTTGCCCCTTTGGTAACCACCATACTGTTGTGTGAGTCTATGATTTTGTTAACTTTGCTGCTTTCTGTTTTATATCCCACACATGAGTGAAACCATATGGTTCTTGTCCGTTTCTTTCTGTGTTATTTCAGTTTGCATGATAGTCTCAAGAACCATCTATGTTGTTGCAAGAAGCAATGTATCATTAGCAAAATTGTGATCTTTATATCAACATGTACTCACTGTAAAATACAACAGCTACAGAAACTCAAAGTTAGTTTCTGTTGCTAATAGACACCAGTTGCTGAAATTCTCCCTCTTCCCCATTGACCTCCTATGAGAAGTTATACCATTTCTACTGGACCTGAAATCGCCGCCCCCCACCCAAGATTATTCTAAGTGTTGGACAGTGTGATAGACTCCTGAAGGACACTGCTGCAATACATCCGAGGAGAAGGAAAGGAGAAACCTAGATATTTATTTTTGTTGTGTGTATTTTGGGGGGTTTTGGGTGGTTAGTTGTTTTCTTGCTAGTGAAGCTTGATTTGTTTCCTATCTCTAGTTAAATGAATGGTTCAGAACCCCAAATTTATCTATCTACCTCTCTCCCACCCCGCCCCATCCCACTTCCTCCATCCCTCCCTCCACCATATAATTTTTTAAAAAGCAGAACTGGGATTATATGTATTGTGGTTTTGCAGTTTTTCCCACCAATCAGTACATCTTAAATCTTAAAGGCTGAATCCTAATAATTTCTCCCATTGACTTTATATTTTGATCTTAGAACATTAGGCTGGGCTTAAGAGACTTGGGGTTTTGGTCCCTTTTGGCTCCATGATATTGGGCAAGCTTCTTAACTCCTCTGAATTTACTTCTTTTTCTTCTTCTTTTTTTTAGATTACCATTTATTGGTACCCTCTGAGTTTACTTTCTTCATCTGTAAAATTTAGAGGCAGTGAGTGGTTCATTTGAAGAATTTTTTTTTTGTTGCTGCCTTTCCAAGATATTATTTCTTTAAAATACATTTTATTGATTATGCTATTACAGTTGTCCCAACTTTTTCCCCTTTTCCTCCTTCCACCTGGTAACCCTCAGTCCCTCTGGCAATCCCCCTGCTCCCTTAGTTCATGTCCATAGGTCATGCATATAAGTTCTTTGGCTACTCCAATTCCTGTTGTGTCTGTTCTGTACCTACCAATTTGTATTTCTTAATCCCTGTACCTTTTCCCCCATCCTCCTCCTTCCCCTCTCAAAAACTGATAACCCACCAAATGATCTCCGTATCTATGATTCTGCTTGTTTGTTTAGTTTGTTTTTCAGCTCAATTGTTGATAGTTATGAATTTATTGCCATTTTAATGTTCATAGCTTTGATCTTCTTTTTCTTATATAATTCCCTTTAACATTTTATATAATAATGGCTTGGTGATGGGGAGCTCCTTTAGCTTTATCTTGTCTGGGAAGCTCTTTAATTCTAAATGGTATCTTTGCTGGGTAGAGCAATCTTGGCTGTAGGTCCCTGATTTTCATGACTTTGAATTCTTCTTTCCAGTCCTTTCTAGCCTGCAAAGTTTCTTTTGAGAAATCAACTGAGGTCTTATGGGAACTCTTTTGTAGGTAACTATCTGCTTTTCTCTTGCTGCTTTTAAAATTCTCTATCTTTAACCTTTGGCATTTTAATTATGATGTATCTTGGAGTGGGCCTCTTTGCATCCATCTTGTTTGGGACTCTCTGTGCTTCCTGGACCTGCATGTCTATTTCCTTCATCAAATGAGAGAGGTTTTCTTTCATTATTTTTTCAAATAGATTTCTAATTTCATGCTCTTTCTATTCTTCTGGCACCTCTGTGATGCAATTGTTGAACTTCTTAAAGTTGTGCCAGAGGCTCTTTGTATTATCCTCATTTTTATGGATTCTTTTTTCTTCTTGTTGTGCTTGGTTATTTTTTGCTCCCTTATGTTCCACCTCATTGATTTGATTCTTGCCTTCATTCACTCTATTGTTGTTTCCATGTAAATTGTTCTTTATTTCAATTAGTGTATCCTTCGTTTCTGACTGGATTTTTTTTATGCAGTTGAGGTCCTCACTAAGTTTCTTTAGCATCCTTATAACCAGTGTTTTGAACCCTGCATCTGATAGGTTGCTTATCTCCATTTTGCTTAGCTCTTTTTTTGAGTTTTGATCTGTTTTTTCATTTGGGCCATGTTTCTCCGTCTCCTTATTTTGGCAGCCTCCCCCTGTTTGTTTCTATGTGTTAGATAGAGTGCTTTGAGTCTGTGTCTTGGTAGTGTGGCTTAATGCAGTAGGTGTCCTGTAGAGTCCATGGCACAGTTCCCACTATCACCCAAGCTGGGTACTCAAGGTGTACCCTCTTTGTGGTCAGATTATATCCTCCTGTTGTAGTCGAGCCTTGGTCGCTGGGGGCAGATCAATGGGATGGATTTACCCAGGCCAGTCAGCTGCAAAGATCGGCTGTGACCACTTTCTACCAACCTCTGCCCTTGGTGGAGGATCAGCTATGCAGGTGTTGTGTGGTGGTGCTCTGTTGTAGTCTGTAGCTATCTGCTGGGTGCGCTGGTGGTTTTCCTGGGTAGTGCAGGCCAAGTGATGGAATGCCCACCTGTGTTTTGCCAGGAGCCACCCTACCTGAGCTATAAAGCAATCTGAGAAGGCTGCTACTTGTCCTGGGCTTGGAGATTCCCAGGCTAAGCCAAGCTATGAATCTAGGCTGGCTGCTGGTAGTGCTGGGCCTGGGACTCACTGAGGCCAGCTGTTGCTTGTTTCATGGGAGTTAGGAAGTTGTGAGGCATGAGCCAAAACCATCCATTCATATGGGAAAGTAGGTTGTGTGGGCCCATAAGTTGGGTGGAATGAAGTCTCTGGGGATCTCCAAGGCAGGTCAAACAGTGTTAACCAAGTTGATGGAGTCTAAGATACGTCATCAGCTTGCTGGCTCAGTCTGGATGGATGTGGTTTCTTGAATTCTGTAGTTGTCAGAGTTCCAGTCAACTTGATTTTTAATGGTTCTGAGTGGTGGTGGTTCTATATTCTAGTTGTAGTTTTGATGTCATTTTGATGTCGTTGTGTGAAGAGGTGAGCCATGTCTGCCTGTGTCACAACCTTGACCAGAAGTCCCCTGTAAATTTTTATTTCACTTAGTGTAACCTTCATTTCTGCTTGGGTCTTTTTTATGCTGATGAAGTACCCAACAAGTTCCTTAAATATCCTAATAACAAGTGTTTTGAACTCTGCATCTGATAGATTGCTTATCTCCCTTTCATTTAGTTCTTTTTCTGAAGTTTGTTTGTTCTGTCATTTGGGCCATATTTCTGTGTCTCCTCATTTTGGTAGCCTCCCTGTGTTTGTTTCTGTGTTTTAGGTAGAGCTGCTTTGACTCCCTTTGTAGTGTGGCCTATTGTAGGAAAGCAGACTGGTAAGTTGGATGGGAAGAAGCCTTAGGTAATCACCAGGGTGGTGCCACTTGTGTGAACCAGGTTGATGGGGCCTCAGACATCTTGCCATTCTGTGGCTCTGTGTGGGGGAGGGCTCAGAAATGAGACAGTGGCCACTGCCTGGCCTCTGGAGTTTTGTCCAGGATGAAGCTGTCTCCCGGCAGTCACCCTAATGCCAGACACTTCAATTTCTCCCTGTATGCCACTGGTGCCCTTCTAGCTGCCGCCCTAATGCTAAAGCCTAGATGAAGTGAGTGTGCGTAAGTCCTAAGTCCCCTGCAGGCCATTTAAGAGGAGACTCTTGAGAATCCTGCAATTTTTCCCTCCGTCCCAACCCCCATTGGTTTTTATAGCCAGAAGTTATGGAGAGTTATATTTTTGGCACTGGAACCCTGGGTTGGGTGGTCTGGTGTGGATCTGGGACCCCTCTTTCCCGAGGTATCACTCCTCATTTTATCCACTACACATGGGTGTGAGACCCTGTTCTGCATCTCTGCATCTCTGTCTCTTTGCATCTTTGGTGTCTACTCATCCTGTGCATCTGGATGAATGTAGCTTCTTTAAATCCTTGGTTGTCAGACTTCCATACAGCTCGATTTTCTGATGATTCTGGGTGATATTTGTTTGGTAGTCTAGTTGTAATTTTTGCTGTGGTTGTGTGAAGAGGCGAGCTGTGTTTACCTACACCTCTATCTTCACAGGAAGTCCTCCCATTTGAAGATTTTAATAGCTCTAAAGTTTACTTATGAATGCCAGGTTTTCAAAGGGCATACATTTCCTTGAGTTTTATATGAAAAGTGAATTATCTTAACCCCCCTGTGAACACTTATAGGGATAAGTCCTTGCCAAGTTAAAAACACAATAGTTGGGGAAAACTGTGTTAGAAACAAGGTTCGCTAGTGTATTCAGTAGGTGTACCTGCTGCTTTTAGGTTAGCAGTAACAAAAAAACTTTCTTAGAGCTGATAAATTTTTTGTTTGAAAACTCACACCACTGTGGGATGTGGGTGGGTCTGTGTTTGGTTGTACTCATTGACTGCTCATGGGCGGTAAGACAAGTGCTCCTTATTAAGAATTCTTTAAGGAATGTGTCATCTTCTCACATTAAGTGTCTTAGAATAGCCAAGGGCATTAGAGATAGAAGCCATTGGTATGAGGCCAGAAACTGTGCTCTGTCTCCGCTCTTTGGCTTTCTACTTGGCTTTTGCTAAGTGAAATTTGCATGAAAATTTGAAATGGCCAGTCTTAGGTTGAAAAATTTTTGGGTAAAGGTGTTCAGCTTTTGAATTAACTTTGCTATGTTATAATATTACATTGATTAAAAGATGATTTCCCAGTTTTCAGTGTCCTAAGTTGCTGATTTTATTTCCTTTTAATTTTTATCCCGTTTTAGTTGTTTTCATCTCTTTTCATAATGTTCTTTTTCCACTAACATTTTATGCACTCTTCTTATTTCTAATCTTTAGGTTTTATTTTTCCAATATTTCCTTGTCTCCTTTTTATATTTTAAATTTCTTTGCCCATTTCTTTTGATGTTTTGCTTAAACTCTTTTTTAAAATGTAGGGTTTTTTCCAAATAAAACTCTATCAGGCAGAGAGACAAAAAATGTAAAGAATCATTGAGAAAACTAATGATTCCAGCAGTGGTTTGTCCAGGGAGAGCTTTAATTTAAATTTACTTTTTACTGATACGTGTGTATTCTTTTTTCTATATACATCACTGTTGGGTTGGTATGGTTCTAAGGTAGATTGCCCAAAATATGCTTCACATTTTCAACAAGAGATTCAAGATGGTTTTGCCCCCCTCCACTTACCCAGTATAGCTCTTAGGGCGTCTCGATTAAGAACCTTTCTTATTCCTTTAAATGTTGAGCCTCTTTGTCAAAGCTGTAATCTGAGTACTGAGGATGTACCATCATCAAATTTCCTATCTCTAAATAAAATAAGTTAATTTACAGCAATAAAGCCTTTGAACTGTACTTAAAGGGACTTTTCTTATTGTTATCTCTTTAGACTTTTGAAGGTGTTCGATATAAAAAGATTCACAACCCTTATTTTAAAAACAATAATCTTTAGCAGTATTAGCTTCCTAAGATCTCTTCAGTAGCAACAACAAAACAAGCAAAAAACAGTAGTAGGTCTTAACTAGTATTTTATTGTTAATCTACTAAAATTTTTTTCTTATTTATAGTTCTTAAAATAGATTCTTCCTTTTTAGTGTGTGTGTGTGTATATATATATATGAAAGGCTTTGAGGTATTTTTTTAAATCCTTACCCTAGGATATGTTTACTGATTTTAGAGAGACAAGAAGGGGGGGTTGGAGAGAGAGAGAAAGGAATGAAAGGAAAGAAAGGAAGAAAGAAAGAAGAGAAAGGAAGGAAGGAAGGAAGGAAAGAGAAAGAAAGAAAGGAAGGAAGGAAGGAAGGAAGGAAGGAAGGAAGGAAGGAAAAGAAAGGAAAAGGAAAGAAAAGGAAAGAAAAGGAAAGAAAAGGAAAGAGAGAGAAAGAGAGAAAATGTGAGAGAGAAACATCGATTGGCTGCAGGTACTCTGACTGGGAATGGAACCCACAACCTAGGTATGTGCCCTGATTGGGGATTGAACCCAGAGCCTTTTGGTATACTAGATGATGCTCCAATCAACTGAGCCACCTAACTAGGACAAAAGTATTATATAGTATAAAATACTATCATCATGAAAAGAAAATTTTAAATGGAAAATTATTTATGATACTGAATGATGTAACACATCAATAATTTTTAAAATATGTATATAAATATTTCAGCTATTACAGCGATGTGTAACATATGGGCCCAAGAAAGCAATAGTAGTTATGGTTGTCCTTTAGTCTCCTCATATCCTACTCTGAGCCAAGGCCTCGAACTGGATATTGCTCTGAGGTTAGATAGAGCAGATAAAACCTTGTTTATTAGCTGTTATTACATAACATCCTTTCTTAATAAGAGGCTAGAGTTAATTTAATCCTGTAGCTTTGTTGTCCTCACGATAGCTACCTTGCTGCTATTCTGTTTAAAGGTCAGTATTATTAACTTTTAATATTTTGTCTTTCACTGTGCATCTCATTCTCATTCTACATTTCTCTCATTCTGGGAACTAAATTAGCCCAAGTTACTACTACCTATCTTGGCTATCTCTTCCCAGAGAAAATGTTGAAATGACACATATATTCATATATATATGGAACAGAAAAATATGAATTATTTTGCCAAACATAGAATCTTAATAAAAACTTGAGTTAGTTTGAATGCCCTAAGAATGTTAATCTTGCATTCTTTTATTAAACACATATAAATGTATACATGTAAAAACACTTCAAAATTATAAATGTTCAAGAACCCCGATCTTGCTCACATTAGGTCTCCTGAAATACGGTTTTAGCTTTCTGATACCTTTTAAGTAACATGCCATGAAATAATTCTTGTTGCAGCTGGATAGTTCTCTGAGGAGATTTTTTTATATCTTGTTTTTCAAAATAACAATCACTTAGAGAATTCAGATTCTGGAAATGTAAAGGCTTTCATAATTTTAGTAGTGCAGTGACAGCTGCACAGCAAGTCCATATGTTGCTTAGCTATAATTATATTTTAATAATTATTTTTTCTTTGGGGAAAGAGCTATGGCTAACCTCCAAGAGACTGAAGCAGATGATTGTTAAGCATTCATGTTTTTTTCAACAGAAGGACAGAACTTCTTCCCTGCTTTAAACAGTTGAATGTATTTATCTTGTGCCATAGCATCAACTAGATGAAGTTACTATTCTGGATCCTACTGTAAAATTTAAAATGTTTGCATCAGATAGGCAAATTACCTTTTTTTCATACTCCCTGATATAGACTTGCTGCCACAGGCATGCTAATTTTACCATTTCTTGCACACAACTTGCCCCTTTCCATCTCCGTTCTCCTGCATATTGTCATTCCTTCCACCTGCAGTACCGTCCGTCCTTTCCATTTCTTTTTAAAACTGGCATCTAAAATTATTTTTTCTAGAAATTCTTCTATGATTTAGTTCATGTATCTATTGCTTATTGTCTTGGCTTTACCTTGACATTTAACATCAATAGATACAAATTCAAGTAACCACAGTTGAGTTTCTGTGATGTACTAGGTATAATATTAATTATCTTTAATTTTTACGGCTATCCTGTGAGTTGTTATTCCCATTTTACAGATGGAATTAAATACCTTCGTTGTTACATTCCTAGTTTTAACTGTGCTAGAATTGCTATTACAGTGTCATTCTGTGTTTCACTGTTTCTATAGTCTTTCCTTTCTTGCTCTCTACCATTTAACCTACCAATGTCACTTAAAGAAAAACCCAAACTACTTTATTCAGATATAATTTGATGCATTTGACAAAGGTATACATCCATGTAACTGCTACCACAATCAAGATACAGAACATTTCCATCAGTCTCCAAAATCCTTGTGTACTTTTTCCACTTAGTGTTTCTCCTTCCATATACTCCCAACTCTTCCCCAGGCAACGAAAGATCTGGATCATGTCCACTATATATTGTTTTTGTCTGTTCTCGAATTTCATCCAAATGAAAGTGTAGAGTATGTACTCTTGTGTGGCAACTAAAAGGAAAGATTATTCCTTTGTTATGAATGAATATTCTACAATTTGTTTATCCATTCACCTAGTATTAGACATTTGACTTGTTTCTAGTTTTTTGCTATTACAAATAAAGCCGTTATAAAAAATCCATGCAAAAGTCTTTGGACATTTTCCATTTCTCTTGGGTAAATACCTAGGAGTGGGTATACTATTTTGCATTCACACCAACAATATATGAGAATTTCAATTGCTTCTCATCATTGTCAACACTTACATTGTCAGTTTAAATATTTTTAACCATTCTAGTGGTTGTGTAGTAGTGTCTCATTGTGGTTTTTCATGTGCATCACACTGATGACCAGTGGTATTAAACATCTTTTCATAGATTTATCTGGCATTTTTATCATTTTTTAAAATTGTTTAAATATTTTGTCTATTTAAAAATTTTTGTTTTTGTATTGTGCCTATTTCTACTTCGCTTGTGTTTTCATTTTCTTAACTTTGTTTTTGAAGAGGAGAAGCTTTTAATTTTTATGAAGTCTAGCATACCAGTTTTTTCTTTCATGGTATGTGTTTTCACTTGCCTAAGAAATTCTTGCCCATCCTAAGTTAGTGAAGATTTTCTCTCATCTTTTATTCTAAAAGGTTTTTTTAAGTGTTGGCTTTTATATTTAGGCCTGTGATTCATTTTTAGTTAATTTTTGTGTTTAGTGTTAGAGTCAAGGTTTTTTTTAATGAATATCCATTTTTTTTAATTGAAAGTATTATTCTTTTCCATTGGGTTTTCTTGGTACCTTTGTTGCAAATAATTGACCATGTATGCAGAGGTGATTAAGGTTGGTTGAGGCCCCAGGCACAGAAGAAAATATTTGACCCGTTAAAAAAAAGAGAGAGAGACAGGGAAAATAAAAATACCTGTTAACATTTTTAAATAAATAAAAAACATTATGTACTATTAATGTTTTATTTCCACTAAAATTTGAGTATAATATATGTATTGCACATATGAAACCAAACTTGGTGTCATTAGAAAAAAATGTAAAGTTGGGGTTTTGCGGGGCCCTTCAGAAGTTGGGGCCCATGGCGCACACCTGGTGCGCCCGCCATTAAATCCGCCTCTGCATGTTTGTGTGTTCCATTTCTGGTTACCTATTCTGTTTCATTGATACATATGAGGGATGCCAATATTGCACTTTTACTTTATTTTTTAATTTACAGAGTAAGGAGAATTGGGGGGAGAGAGAGAGAAACATCTATTTGTTCCACGTTTTATGCATTCATTGGTTGATTTTTGTATGTTCCCTGATGGAGGATTGAACCTGCAACCTTGGTGAATTGGTAAGCACCTTAACCAACTGAGCTACCTGGCCAGGGCCCAGTTTTATTTTTATAATATGTTTTGTAGGTAGTGTATATCTGCCAACCCAACATCTTTTTGAAAATAGGAAAAAAAAAACCCTCTTTAATTTATTCTTTTGCCTTGGTTGCTTGTGTTTGTGTTGCTTTTTGTTTTTTGTTTTTGTTTCTTCTTTCAAAGATGTTTTCATCAGCAAGGGCTTGTACTTTCCAGGACAGAGATTTTTTTGCATTAAGGAATATGCTAAGTACTTTCAGCTGGCTAAAAGGTTCCACCTATGCTTGATGTTCTTCCTTTATCTCTATATCACTGATAGTAAGCAACTCTAGGTTCCAGTGGTACATCTGTATAATTTTTGAGGAGTTAGCTAAATCGGAGCTGCAATAGCAAGAGTGTGTACCAGAAGTGAAGTGTCTAAATACTAAGTTTGAAACTTGACAGGAAATGAAATTGAAGCACTTTTATGTTAAAATCATTTTTTTCCTCCCCCTTCTGTCTCTCTTTACCAGAAACACCCTACTCTTGCCTAACGCAGTCTTTTGCATGAATATTTGAGTAGCTCTAATGGCAGTTGCCAAAACTGTAGTGCGTGCTTAGTGCGAACATATTGAAGAAAAATGTTAGATACAGATTGCATTTCATTTAGTTTTTGACTACATGTAAAGGGAAGTAAAAAATCTTGGTTAAGGAATATCATTCTTGGTTTCAAAACAGCACCCGGATGCTTTCATTCTCCTTTTCTTAAGCTTCCACTCTTTAGAATAAAAATAAGAGTAAAGGTAAATGTAACATATTCAATTATATATTGATTTTTATTTATCAGTATTTTGTTTCATGTGTGTTTTTGGTTCTAATTAAATAGTGTGCTTTCATAGACAAAGGTTTTATCTTCTATTTATTTTGTATCCTTTTTCTTTACATTTCACATACTAGAAATGTTGATGAATCTTGATTATCATTTTAATAACTTGTTCTAGTGAATAATAAATCCAGCACTACAGTAGAAACATATGCATGCCACCAGCTCTGTCCAGAAGAAGCCCAGCCATTGTTAATATAATGAGAATGGTTTGCACAACATCAATATTACCTGCAGTCAAGGAGAGTGGACTGGAATGTGCACGTGTGAACAATGAAGACTTCTCTGTACTAGTCAGTGAGGGTGGTAGATGCTGATGAGTGAGCACGTGTACTGTGTGGCTGTCAAATTCAAAATGACTGAGCGAGTAGAACAAATCTGCATCAGATTTTGAGTTAAGCTTGAACATCCTTCCACGAAAACTATTCAGATGATTCCGAAGGCTGCAGCTATAGGCAGCTGGTGATTGGTAGTTTCATTATAACAACATGCCCACTCATGCATCATATCTTGTGCAGAGTTCTTTGGTGAAACATGAAATTACCGAGGTAACTCAGCCCCCCTACAGCTCAGATTTGGTGCCCTGTTACTTCTGGCTTTTCCCAAAACTAAAATCACCTTTAAATGGGAAGAGATTTCAGACTGTCAATGAGATTCAAGAAAACATAATGGGGCAGCTGATGGTGATTAGAAAAACTGAATGAGGTCCCAGTGTTCCTGCTTTGAAGGGGACTGAGTTGTCATTGTCCTATGTTTACTGTTTCTTTTATCTTGTATCTTCAGTTAGATGTCTTTATTTTTCATATTACATGGCTGGATACCTTCTGAAGAGACCTTGCCTTTTTTCTTCTTATTGAAATCACATTTCTTCTTTAAAAGACTTTTCTAAACTTTGCACCGGACATAACTTAGAATTTTAGAAACCAGGTAGGTGATGAGGTAGAAGTGGTTAGTAAATAGCTTCCTCATTTTAGGTTATTAGCATAGGTTGATTATGGTCCAGTTCCTTGGAAAGATTGGTCATCGCTTTGATACTGCTCCCGCATTTGCTTTATAAAGACTGCAGTAGATTATTAGATCAGTCAAACAAATGGAACTGCCACTCAGCTTTTCCAATAGATATTTTTAGATTTCTTTCGTCTTCGTACTGATCATTCATTCCTTTAACTACAAACCTTTCATTTGATAGTGAGATGATATGAAGCAGGAGTTCCATAGGAAACAACTTCGATATTAGATCCAAATGAAAATTGAGGTAGAATCACTTGTCATATTCTTCTTGGATTGTAGGTCCTTGCTTTTTATTCTTGCTTTGAATATTTTTTGCCATTCCGTCCTAGGCTGCAGGTATCTTTTGAGAAATCAGCTGACTGTCTTATGGCAACTCCCTTGTAGGTAATTAACTACTTTTGTCTTGCTGCTCTTAAGATTCTTTATATCTAACCTTTGGCATTTTACTTAGGATATGTCTTAGTGTAGGCCTCTGTTGGGTTCATTTTGTTTGGGACTCTCTGCACTTGGACTTGTATGTCTCTTGCCTTCACCAAGTTAGGGAAGTTTTCTGTCATTTTTTTCAAATAGGTTTCCAAGTTCTTGCTCTCTCTCTTCTGCTTCTGGCACCCCCATGATGCAAATGTCAGTATCCTTGAATTTGTCCCAGAGGCTCCTTACACTATCCTCATTTTTTTGGATTCTTTTTTCTTCTTGCTCTGTTCTGTTGTTCTGTTTTGTTTCCTTCTATTTAAAATCGTTGGTTTGATTCTCAGCTTCATCCACTCTACTGTTGATTCCCTGTAAATTGTTCTACATTTTAGTTAGTGTATTTTTCATTTCTGACTGGTTCTTTTTTTATGGTTTCCATTCCCTTTTTTCTTTTGAAGTTCTCTCTTGAGTTCATCTGCTCTTCCCCTGAGTTCTTTGAGCATCCTTTTTACCAGTGTTTTGAACTCTGAATCTAGTAGATTGCTTGTTTGCATTTGTTTAGTTCTTTTTTTGGAGTTTATCCTGTTCCTTCATTTGGGCCATGTTTCTTTGTCTCCTCATTTTGGCAGCCTCCCTTTGTTTTTATGTATTAGGTAAAGCTGCTACATCTCCCAGACATGGTAGAGTGGCCTAATGTAGTAGGTGTACTACAAGGTCCAGTGGCACAACCTCCCCTATCACCTGAGCTGGGTACTTGAGGTGCACCCACTGTGTGGCCTGTGTACACCTTCCTGTTGTAGTTGAGCCTTGATTGCTGTTGGAACATCAACGGGAAGTATTTTCCCAGGCCTGTCGGCTGCAAGGACTGGCTATGACCACTGATCACCAACCTCCAACCACCACGGAGGATCACCTGTGTAGGGGCCCACTCCACAGAGCAGGACTTACTTCACCAGGGCTCTGGTGCTTGCTGAGTTCACACCTGAGTGTGTCTCTTGTGTAGGTGGTGGGGTGGTGGTGCTCGGACATGGTCTGTAGCTGTCCACTGGGCACACAGGCTCTGGGGCTTCCTGGGAGGTGCAGGCCAAGGTCAACTACCACCTGTGTTCTGTTCGAGGCCACCCAGCTTAAGCTATAAAGTAATCTGTAGATGGCTGCTACTTATGGTGGGCTTGGAGGTGCCCAAGCGAGGCCAAGCTGCGAACCAAGGCCAGCTGCTGCTACTGCCTGGCCTAGGGTCACTTAGCAGTAGGCATGGGGATTGCTTACACCAGTTGCTGCCTGTTTAAGAGAATTTAGGAAAACCTGAAGCATGAAGCAAGACAAGCTATTTGTATGGGAAAACCACTAGAAACAGCTTGGGTGAGCTCGAAGTTGGGCGGAGCCTCAGGGAATCACCAGAATGGGGCAGACAGTGTTAGCTAGGTTGATGGAGTCTCAGATATGGCACCGTACTGCTGGCTCTGTGGCTCTGAGATTCTGTGAGAGTAGGGCTCACAAAGGAACAATGACCTCTGCCAGCACTTCCGCCTATGAGAAATCTGCCCCGCAGCTCTCGTCCTGATGTCGGACGATTCAGTTCCTCCCCTTATGTCTATGGCACCTTTGAAATTGCTGATCTGGTGCTGCAGCTCAGAGGAAGCAAGTCCAAGTGAGTGAGTGTGTGGGCCCTTCAAGAGGAACTGACTGGGAATCCAACAGTTCTGGGGTTCCTCAGCCTCAATACCCACTGTTTTTTACAACCAGAAGTTATGAGGAATTATCTTCCTGGCACTGGAACTCTGGGCTGTGGCGTCTGGTGTGGGGCTGGGACCCCTTGCTCTGAGACATCCCTTCCAATTTTTATGTACCACAGTGGGAGTGGGACCAGCCCATTCCATGTGTCTGCCCTTCCTACCAGTCTTGATGTAGTTTTTTTAATTCTGCAGTTGTAGGACTTCCATTTAGCTCAATTTCCGGCAGTTTTGAATAATGGTTGTTCTATAGTTTAATTGTAATTTTGATATGGTTATGTGACAAGGTGACCTGTGTTTATGTAGCTACACTGCTATTTTGACCACTCAGGTTCTACTAATATTCTTTATTATCTCACGTTGCTATGTCAGAATATAGAAAGTGAATGCCTTGAGAATGGACAAAAGATTTAAACAGTTGTGGCTAGTCGTCCCAATATTTAGTATGGTGAGGTGAGATGACTTTAACCTGCATATTGATGAACATTTTTAATTTTTGGAGTTAAGTATTATTATATGTATTAGAAAAAAATGCAACCTGTGACCAAACTGGTAAATTCATGGATTTTTATTATATAAGACTAATAAAGATAAAGGGGAGTAAAAAAGAATTAAATAACTATATTTACTAGCACATGGCAAAAATTGTGACGTTGGTACATCAGTTGACTATTGAGAAACTGTGATTTAGAGAAAAATGGTTAGGTTCATATCTGGCAGCATATTTATCTTGCTAACAGGGAAGTAAGCATTGAAAAAATTCAGCTAATATTTTTGAACTGTACTTTGATAGTAGAGCCCAATGATTTAATTTAGTATTTGCCTATTAATTTTCATCTCTTTTCTGCTCTTGGGTTATATAAAACATCCTGTCATCGCAGTGAGACCTATAGTACTCTTTGGCTATGCCAGAAATTTGTTTTAAGATTTGATTCAAATTGAAGTAGTATAAAGAACAGTTAGCAGGCATGAAAGGCAACACAAATGAGCTGTCACACAAAAAAAGGACATGCAACTTATATATACTAAAATTCACAAATCATAAGTGTGCAACTCAATGAATGTTTATATACAAGTGTGCACCCAGGTCACCACCACTCAAGTCAAGTTATATTACATTTGTAGGTCTCTCATGTCCCCTTCTGGACAGTAACTCCCTTTTACATATCCTTAAGACAATGCAAATAATCACTTATTCTGACTAATTCTTAAGTTCCTAAAACAGTGGTTGGCACATAGTATATACTAAAAAATATTCAGTAAATGAATGAAGTCATATATATATGCTTTAAGGGATTCTTTTATACATTATAATTATTAACCTTATAGTTTTCCTTTTAAATTTTTTTCTTTTATAATTTTTTCAAATATTTAAAATGTTATTACATTTGGCCATTTTTCCATATTTATTATGCATCCTCATAGATAAGTTATTTCTTGCCCCGTTGGTGTGGCTCAGTCGGTTGGGTGCCGGGCCGTGAACTGGAACGTCACCCGTTCATTTCCTGGTCAGGCACATGCCTGGGTTGCTGGTGTGGTTTCCAATGGGGACGCATACAGAAGGCAGCCAATCAATATTTCTCTCTCATGTCTATATTTCTCCCCATCCTTCTCCTCTCCTTCCCCAATCTCTAAAATAAAAATAAAAATAAAAAAAGATGTTATTTCTTCATATATGAGGTAGATATTTTATTTTCGGTCCCCTCTTACAGCTTGACCTAAAATATGTGTCTTATTTGGTCTCCAATTAATTATGTTGTGGTCCTGAATTACCTTGGTTCCAATTGTGAAGTAGACATTTTAAAGTTCAAATAAATAAAACATTGGCCTAGGACCATGCCTGTGTTCCTTAACCATATCAGATTTTTTTCAGAAGTAATAGTTGGATTTTATATTGGCACTTTTTTTTCTCTTTTAAAAGTTCAAGAGTTCTAGAACTGCTTAATTTATGGATAATCCTTAAGCAGCGAGTTTATAGTCTAGCTTACTTGAAAGATTTAAGATTTAACCTGTTACAGAAAGGGCAGGGTCATTTGTTCACAAATGAAATGAAATCATAAGGTTTAAGTGATTCAGTGCAAGTAACTATTGCATCATGGAGAGGGATCACAGTGCCACTCTAATTGATTTATTTCTAAACAGAACTGGACAGATTTGTCATTGCTGAAGAAAGTTGTTAAGTCTTGAATCTGAGGTCACATTATAGTAATTCTAAATAGGAAAATTTCACTCTACTTCCCCCTAATTAAAAAAATTGTGGTAACATGCATATAACGTAAAATTTACCATCTTATTTTTAAGTGTAGAGCTCAGTTCATTTAAGTACATTTATATGTTCTGCAGGCACTACCACCATTCACCTCCGGAACTCTTTTTACGTTTTAAAGCTGAAACTCTGTACCATTAAACAGTAAGTCCGTATTTCTCCTTTCAGCTCCTGGCAACCACCATTCTACAATATTTTATCTTTTTGATTTTGACTATTCTAGGAACCTCATATGAATGGAATCATATCCCCCCGCCTTTCTCTCTCTCTCTCAAATCAGTAAACAAAAAAAAAGAATTTCCTTCTTTTTAAAGGCTTGAGTAATATTCCGTGGTCTGTGCATACCACATTTTGCTTATTCATTCACCTGTCAGCAAACACTTCAACATTTTAGCTATTGTAAATAGTGCTACTATGAATGTGGGTGTACAAATATCCATTCAAGACTCTGTTTTCAATTCTTCTGGGTGGAATTGCTAGATAATATGGTTATTCTATTTTTTAATATTTTGAGGAAACATCATACTGTTTTCTACAGCATTTGTATCATTTTACATTCACACCAACAGGGCACAGTTTCCAGTCCCTCCATATTTGCCACATAACCACTTTTTATTTTTATTTTTTATTTTAAATTTCATATCCACTTTTATTAAAACAACACAAAGCTTACAATGAAAGATAGCAATTTCCTGTCCCACCTCCCCACTTCCAAGTTCTTCCTACCAGAGACAAATACTTTGAATTATATTAGTTTTTTCTGTTTCCAAATAAAGTGCCTATATGGCTATTCTTTCTATTCTAGCCATTATCTATTGACTTATTAAAAGTAAGGATCTAGCACTGCACTTATATCACCCTATCCACATTATCGCTTCTTTATCTTCCTAATAGGGTTATATCACACATTTTGGTTAAATCAATATTCATTTTTATGTTATGTAAGTAAATTATGCTATGACTAAGTATTGTTCTCTGAGCTATATGGCTGCTGCTGCTGCTAATTATTTCCTTTCTTTTGTCAAATTTTTTCCTACAGCTGACAATTGCCTCAGTTTTTCATTTCCTTAATTTTTATATACATTTCACTGATTCTTCTCCAACAGAGCTATTAATTTCCTCACAGTGTGATCAGACACATCAGAATTTCTCAATTTTCACCTTCTTTTATTCCTCAGACACATCTCTGTGCAGCCTCATACTGGGCTTTCACTGGGCTTGTTGCTCTCCCAACCTACTGCTTAGTGTTGTCCTGACACATCCCTATCATTATCTTGGAAATTCCCTTTATGTGGATCCTCCCTCATTTGTTTTTAATTACAGTTGACATACATTATTATATTTATTACAGGTGTACACCACAGTGTTTAGACATAGCATAACTTAAAGAATGATCATCCCCCAAAATCTCACACCTATCTGACACCATACAAAGTTAATAGAGTATTATTGGCTATATTTGCTGTACTTTGCATCCTCATAATTATTCTGTACCAACCAGTTTGTACTTTTTCTTTTTTATTCCTCGCCTGAGGATATGTTTATTGATTTTAGAGAGAGGGGAAGAGAGAAAGAGAGAGAGAGAGAAACATCAATTGGTTGCTTCCATACTCTCCCTGACTGGGGATCAAACCTGCAACCTTTTGGTATATGGGGTGATACTCCAACCAACTGAGCCACCCAGCTAGGGCCTATTTGTACTTCTTCTTTTTTATTTATTGTTGTTCTATTACAGTTTTCCCAATTTTCCCCATTGCTCTCCCCTGCCCTACCCACCCTGCCCCCACAGTCAATCCCCACCCTGTTGTCCATGTCCATGGGTCATTTATACTTGTTTTTTAATTAGTAATTCCTGCTGGTGGGGCTATTGCTTCCCCTGAGGCTGATACCACTTGGAGGGGAGTGGTCTACCTGAGCAAGATGCCTCCTGCAGTATGGGGGATGACTCAGCACCAGGATCCCAGCGGCTGCTCCCTCAGTTCTTTTCCCAGAGCCACCGTCCCCAGTATCTCCTCAAGTGTCTCTAGTCCACTCTGTTCCCCCTTTGCCGGAGCCATGGGTAAGTGGCTGCAAATGAAATTTTATGTATTGCCCTTTTAAAAGGCTCTCTGTGACTCCATCCGTCTGTCCCTGCCAGAGAGAAACCCTGATGCTTTTCACAGCTGGATGTAATCCGGGTTCTTAATGGGGTCTGGTGCCGTCAGCTAGGGAGCCAAGCTTGGGGTTTAGATCCCCACAAGTCTCAGGGAGAATCCCCCGGTCACTGAAACATTCCTACAGCACTTCAGCTGCTGTCCGTGGGAGTCCAGCTATCCCTCTCTCATTGTGGTGAAGCTGTTTCTTTGGTCAGTCCGTGGTTATAAGGCTTCTCTCCTGTTATTGTTCAGCTGTTTATTCCAGATAATTTCTCTACAATTTAGTTGTAATCCCAGATTGGTTCTGGGAGGAGATTAGTGTAACTTCCACTTACTCCTCTGCCATCTTGAGTCTTCCATATTTGTGTTGCTTAATCCCTTCACCTATTTCACCCAGTTCCCGCAATGCCCTTCCATCTGGCAATTGTCAAAATGTTCTCCGTATCTATCAGTCTGTTTCTGACTGCCTGTTTGTTTATATTTTTAGATTCAATTGTTGATAGATATGTATGTATTACAATTTTATTCATATTTTTTATCTTTTTAAAAAAGATTTTATTTATTTTTAGAGAGGGGAAGGGAGGGAGAAAGAGAGGGAGAGAAACATCAATATGTGATTGCCTCTCGCACGCTCCCCATTGGGGATCTGGCTCGCAACCCAGACATGTACCCTAGACTGGAAATCAGACCAGCGACCCTTTGGTTTGCAGACTGGCGCTCAATCCACTGAGCCACACCAACCAGGGCTTTTTCTTTCCTTCTTCTTAAAGGAGACCCGTTAACATTTCATATAATACTGGTTTGGTGGTGATAAAGTCCTTTAACTTTTTCTTATCTGGTAAGATGTTTATTTGTCCTTCAATTCTAAATGATAACTTTGTAATGTAATCTTTTTTTTTAAGATTTTATTTATTTTTAGAGCGAAGAAAAGGGAGGGAGAAAGAGGAGAGAAACATCAATGTAAGAGAGAAACATCGAATGGCTGCTTCTTGCATGCCCCCCAAAAGGAAACTGGCTTGCAAGCCAGGAATGTACCTTGACCAGGAGTTGAACGGGCACCCCTTTGGCTTTCAGGATGACAGTCATCCCTTAAGCCACACCAGTCAGGGCAGCAGTGTAATCTTGGTTTTAGGTTCTTGCTTTTCATCACTTTAAATGTTTCTTTCCAATCCCTTGTGGCCTGCAAAGTTTCTGTTGAGAAATCAGCTGACAGTGTTATGGGAGCTACCATTAGGTAACTAACTGCTCTTCTCTTCCTGCTTTTAAGATTCTGTCTTTGTAAATTTTAGCATTTAATTATGATGTGTTTTGGTGTGGGCCTCTTTGGGTTCATCTTGTGTGGGAGTCTGTGCTTCCTGGACTTGTATGTCTATTTCCTTCACCAAGATAGGGAAGATTTTTCTGTCATTTTTTTCAAATTGGTTTTCAATTTCTTACTCTCTTTCTCTTCTTCTTCCATTACCCCCATGATGTGAATATTGATACTCTTGAAGTTGTCTCATAGGCTCCTTATACTATCCTTATTTTTTTGGATTCTCTTTTCTTCTTGCTGTTCTGAATAGGTGCTTTTTATTTTGTTATATTCCAAATTGTTGATTTAGTTCTCTACTGTTGATTCCATGTAAATTATTCTTCATTTCAGTTAGTGTATTTTTAATTTGTGTCTGGGCCTTTTTTATATTGTTGAGGTTCTCACTAAGTTCATTGAGCATCCTTATAACCTGTGTTTTGAACTCTGTCTCTAGTAGATTGTTTGTCTCTATTTTGTTTAATTCTTTTTCTGGAGTTTTGTGCTTTTCTTTCATTTGGGCCATGTTTCTTTGTCTCCTCATTTTGGCAGCCTCCTTGTGTTTGTTTCTGTGTATTATGTAGAGCTGCTATGTGTCCCAGGCTTGGTAGAGTGGCCTAATATAGTTGGTGTTATGTAGGGTCCCGTGTAACAGCCTCCACAGTCACTCAAGCTGGGCACTTGAGGTGCATCTCCCCCAACCCACAGTGTGGACTGTGTCTACCTTCCTGTTGTAGTTGAGCCTTGATTGCTCTTGGCACGTCAATGAGAGGCTGATCAGCTGCAGAGACTGGCTGTGATCCCTAACCACTGACCTCCAACCACCATGGAGGATCAGCTGTGTAAGGGGCCTACTCTACAGGGCAGGACTTAGTTCAGTGGGGCTCTGGTGCCTGCTGAGTCCATGAGGTAGTTGGGTGGTGATGCTCCAATGTGATCTGAAGCTGTCCACTGGATCTGCTAGGTCTGGAGGCCCTCTGGGAGGTACAGACCAAGGTCAGCTGCCACCCGAGTTCCGCCCAGGACTGCCTGATGTGATCTACAAAGCAGTGTTCAGATGGCTGCTACTTCAGCTAGGCTTGGAGATACGTAGGCAAGGCCAAGCTGCGAACCAGCGCTGGCTGCTGCTATTACTGGTTTGGGACCACTTAGTGAGAGGTACAGGGCACGCTTCGGCCAGATGCTGCTTGTTTGAGAGAATTTAGGAAAAATCTGAGGCATGAGCAAAGACAAGCATTTGTATGGAAAAGACACTAGAAACTGCTTGGGTGGGCCTAAAAGTTGGGTGGGGCGGGGCCTCAGGGAATCACCAGGGTGGGGCAAACACTGTGAGCCAGGTTGATGGAGTCTCAGATATGGTGCACACCTGCCAACTGTATTGTGGGGACAGCTCGTCAAGGAACAGTGGCTTCTGTCTGGGAGAAAGCTGCCCCTTTAGCTCTTCCCCTGTTACCACACAATTCACTTCTTCCCTGTATGTCTCTAGTGCCTTTCAAGCTGCTGCACCAGCGCTGGAGCTCAGAGGGAGTGGATCTGAGTTAGTCCATGTGTGTGCGCTTTCAGAGGAACAGCCTGGGACTTCAGCAGCTCTTGGTCTCCCTCAGTCTGTATCTCCACTGGTTTTTACAGTCAAAGTTATGGAGACTTTTCTTCCTGGCACCACAATATTTGGGTGGTGGGCCTGGTTGGGGCTTGGACCCCTCACCCCTCGGGAGGGATCTGTGCAGCCAGTGAGATATCCCTCCCAATTTTTATCCATCACGTGATAAGACCAGCTTGCCCTGTGTCTCTGCCCCTCTTCCTAGTCTCAGTGTGGCTTCTTTATTTCTCTAGTTGTAGGACTTCCATTCAGCCAGATTTCAGGCAGTTCTGAATGATGGCGTTGTGTAGTTTAGTAGTAATTTGGATGTGGTTGTAGTGGAGGACAGTACTGCATTTACCTACACTGCCATCTAGCCCGGATATTGCCACATAACACTTTCTAAAAGGCAGGTTTATGTGATCTGAAGAGAAATCAGAGTATCACACACACCACTTTTTAATACACTTGTTTTGGTAGACCGCGATGTTAGTCTTGTTATTTGCTTTCCTTTGCAGTTGCACTGTGTTTGTATCATTAGGAGTTCAGTTTTTGGTTACTGTGTGAAAACCCAAGGTGCCTTTTATGACCAGATAAGGATATTATCATTCACACTGTGTTAAGTACTGATAAGCAAAGACAGTTTTGGACCCTGATGTTGTGTTCTTAAAGAACATGAAAGGCTTGTAGGAAGAAAATATCAGATCAGTCATATGATGTTTCTCAAAAAAAATTTGCTCTTTTTAGAGTAGAAGAATGTGAAGATTTTACACTCTCTAATTACTTCTCTTCCACATTACCTTATTATTGACTAAGAAAAGCAGCTATGGAATGGACCCTCACCAGTAGTTTAATTTTTTAAAAGGTCTAATTAAATAGCATATTTAAATGTGAATTGTCAAATTCAGAATACACAAATCTGTATGAAATAAGGCTATTTTTTATACACTTAATTTTTTATTTTCCATTCTTTCATCAGCTCACACCTCCTCCATTATCTCATTATTACTAATGTAATATATCCACTATGCAATGTGCAGTGCTACTGGAAATATAGAATATAGGAGTGGCTTTTTGCATTAGGGCTTATGCATATGCTCTACTTGTAATGTATATCTTGCCATTCTTTTTAAAAACATTTTTTTAAATCCTCACCTGAGGATATGTTTATTGATTTTTAGAGAGGGAAAGAGAGAAACATCGATGTGAGAAACAATGACCAGTTGCCTCCTGACCAGATTGAGCCCACAACCTTGGTATGTGCCCTGACTGGGGATCAAACTCGCAACCTTTTGGTGTATGGGACGATGCTCCAGCCAACTAGCCACCTGGCCAGGGCTGTTTCCATTCTTTGTTTAGCTAACTGTCACTTATCCTTTAGGTCTCAACTTAAAACATCACTTTGTGTGAGAAACTTCCCATGACCTCATGCAAAGTCCATGATGTCGTGGACCATGTATATTTTGTACACTTTGGTTCTCCATCTTGGCACATATCAGGCACTCATTAATTGGTATAAACTGTCATAATGGAGCTTTGGATCTAAGTGGCAGAGGCAGATGGGTAAACAAATATAGACATACAGTGTTTTCAGTTCTGTACTAGATGCACTTTGAGTGCACAGAGAAGGAAACAATGCACCAGAGGAGAAATGGAGTCCATTTGTTCTTGTCTGTTACTTTTTAGAACCCGTATGATACTAGTATGTATTTTTCTAGTTAATTCATTCATTTAAAAACATTTGGAATATCTGTTTATGCCAAAAAATTCATAACCAAGCTTTCCAAAACAATTAAATTATCCCTATTTTCTATCTTGTAACCTTTTGTTTAAAGTTGTTTTCTCTGAGATGTTTTACAGGGTGGTGTGTGGGAGGTAAGTGAGAGGGAAAACTGTGATTCTTATTTCTGGTAGTTTTTATTAACCTTTAAGCTTTTTTTTTTTTTTCTGTTGCCTGCTTTTATGTTGTCACCTTACTCTCATTTATGCAGTCGAGTTAAGTATGAAGATCCAAATTATCTTCTACTCAAGCAATTGAGCTGTTGCAGCATGAGGCGATTGTATTTAAAAAGTGTTTCTACATGTATCCGATGAGTAGAATTAGGGCATTAACTCACTGTGCTCTAAGAATGCTGAACTGTCATCTAATATATTATGGGATATTATATTAGATTTAGTGGGCTACCGATATTTAAAGTTTGAGAACTCTAAAAGGGATTTTACCCCATTCCCCACCTACCTCTTATTTAAATGGTTTTAGCTTTAGAATGAATAATTTGTTTATTGTAAAGATAGCACTAATTTTTTTATAGTAAAAAAAAGAACTTTTTTACATATGTACAGTAAATGTAGAGTTTGTTGTATCATCATAAAGCCAGCCCTTGTGAAAGCACTGAGTGGGTTAAGAAATGGAACATTTGATAGCATGCAAAAACCCTTTGTGTCTCATCCTAATCATTACCCCATCCATTTTCTTCTTGGATAAACCATTGTCTGCGTTTCTGTGCCATTGATTAATTTGTCTTATTTTTGAACCCTGTGTAAATTGTATTATATACCATGTATACTGTTATGTAAGACAATATTTTGTTGATGAGAGCAGTCAGTATTAGTGTCATTTTCTTTTGCTGTATCGTATTCCGTTGTTTGAATTTACCAAGTTGTTTGTATCTTCTATTGTTGATGGACATGCCCCCCTCTAGATTTTGGATATTACAAATAATATTGCTGTGAATATTTTGAATATATGTTTTGGTGTAATCGTAAATGTATTTTTTCAAATATTGTTATGTGCATACACATGCATGTGATATATATATATATATATATGTATGTGTAGATATGGTTTTCAGATACCCTTTTTAGGATTTTGACATCCATGTCTTGAGACATAATTTTCCTGTCTTCAAAATTCTTGTCTAGTTTTATATCAGGTTTTTGCTGACCTTATAAAACAACTTGGGTAGTGATCCTTTATTTGCTTTTTAAAAAATTTTTTTTGAGATTTCTTTCCTCTCACACACCAGTGTTGGGTAAAACTCACTAGTTAAGTAATCTGCAATTGGAATTTTCTTTGTTGAGAAGTTTTTTTATTATGGATTCAATAGGGGTATTTTGATTTTCTTTTTGTTCTTGTGGACTTTTTAATAAGTTTGATTTTTCTAGGAATTTATGTATTTCTTGTACATCTTCAGATTTATTGGTATAGCATTTATAATTTTAGGATATTTTAAAAGCTTGGGGATGTTGTGATATCTGCTTTATCAATCATAATATTGGTTATTTCTCTTGTTTCTTTTTTTCCTTGCTTAGTCTTACCTGGCATTTGTTCGTTTCATTTTTTTCAAACTAATTTTTGACTCTTAAGTTTAATTTGCTTCATTTTCAATTTTTTTGAAATGATGATGAGCTCTTTGATTTTTAAACTGCATTTTATAGATAAAAATTTTCTCCTTTGGCTATTAGAATCCCCTTCAAGTTGACTCCTGAGTTCATTATGACTTTAGGACTCTTTGATATCTTTTTTTGCTTAGGCATATAAGATATATAAGGTATATAAGGTACTCTACGCTGACCTTGGACATTTGGTTTTATAGACCCAAATATATGCCATTTCTCCAAGAAGCCCTGGTGTCTTCTAATGAGAAATGATATTTAAAGACCACAGACTGGTCTCTGGGATATGGTCAGTACTGGGTTGTTTGTGTTTTTTGTTTTGTTTTGTCTTTGGGTATTTTCACTCTACCACCTCCAGAAGTCTGATTTTAATATCCTTATGTACTGCTGTAGGTAATATCAGGTAGTACATACCTTCGTCGTAAGGTTCATTACATTGCAGTATACTAGCCAGTTTATTGTTGGCTAGGACAAGGATGATGTGTATTGCTCTTTATGTGCAGAATTTAGAACAGTGTCTTTTACATGACAAGATTTAAGTAAATATTTGATGAATGTGTTTTATGCCCTATGAATGACATGTAATTGATGGTAGAGCAACAGTAACTATTAAGATTTATAAACCATAAATTTTATGAATAATGTATATAAGTGCTTGGTCCAGTAATGGGAAATGGAATTTGTTTCATACCTTGCCACAAATTTGCTCCACAGAAATCTAGAGAAGTGGAATCATTGAGAATATTTTTCCTCTTTTCACTTTTATATCACAGGCCATTTACTATGCCTTTTCCTCTTCTAAGAGTTAAGTTGATTAGCTCAGCCTGTTTTTTCCTTCTCCGTGATTGATGTCTTTTCATCCATCACCCTGAAGTTGTACAGCCACAGTGGGATAACTTTCCCTGCTTTTTTCTATCCCACTGACACCTTGCCCATCAGTGTCCAGCTTTTTGCCTGCCTCTTGGTCTTTCATTATCATCAACATCATCGCTATTGTTATATTTTTAGAGTGGAGGGAATCTTAACAATTCATAGGTGCCAAAATATTAAATATTATCCTACTCTAGAAAACATGTGTATTATATACTATTTTGGAATAATTTTGATGAAAACCGTTTGGATAGATAGACTCCTTTAATCAAGCAATCCTTAGATTTTTTAATTTTTCTTTCGCAGTATTCATGAGTAAGATTTTGGTGTTAGTCTGCTTTTTGGGAACTGTCACATTTATATAATTAGTCTCTCATGTTATTCTTTCCTTTATGATTTGACCTAGTATAAATACTGTAGATTAGTTCAGGCTAGCTTAATGAAATTGTTCTTATTTGCAGTCTAATTTTTTGTTTTGTTTTTTTTTCAAATTGGCAGTAAGATTAAAATTATTGAATTTAATTCAGCTTCCAGTGATAAGATGTTGTAGTTTAGAAGTGTGGTGTGTTCATTGATAACACTCTTGCTTTTGAGCATTTTTGTTTTTGTTACGTGCACATTTAAGAAAACAAAACAAACTTCTGGGGCATCCTGTGAGATAGGAAGCCATAAACTAATCTTATATGGCTTGTTGCTGCCTTCAGAGGCAGCCATCATTCGATACATTATCATAAGGTGGTTAGGATTAAACAGCCTTAAGGGTTGAAGATGTTGGCTTTGCTTAGTAGCTCTTCCTTCCTTTTCTCTGTGACTGAAATAACAATCTAAGTCCAAAAATAGAGAAGAGAAGAATTTTTAAAAAGTTAATTTCTCTATATACTTTGTAAGCTTAAGAGTAGATAGCAAGGCACCAGTTCCTCAACAATTGCTAGAGCATTGATTTAAAAGAACCAAAGAGGGAACATAGTCTTTAAACTTTGAATTCAACTAGTAATTATGTTTAAATTAGGATGCGGGCCTAGCTTCAGCTTGGCAATTGGGGAAAAAAACCAAATCTTCAGGATTGTGATGCACTGTACTCCTTTACAAAAATTGTTTTAGACATTCTTTTCGGTTATAGAAATAACCGTGTTTTAAAAATTGAAATGACAGAAAAGACTGCCTTTCTTCTTTTTCAAGCCTACTCCCTAGAGCCAAGTGCCATTGAGTTTGTTTGTAATTACTGTTTTAACTTTAAAAAATACTTCTCTATTCCCATATTTATTATTATTTAAAAATCTTTTGGCTTTCATCTCTGAATGATGGGGAAATTAGTGTGCTTATACAGGGTAGGGCAAAAGTAGGTTTACAGTTGTTCTTATGGAAAATACAGTAATTAATAAATAGTAATACAAGAATAAACTCTGTGTTTTGCATATTCACAACTGTAAACCTACTTTTGCCCACCCCCGTACTTTAAGCATCCAATCACTCACTCACCTTCTCCTGGAATTTGTTGTTACATATTTTTAGTTTTAGTCTTTGGCTTCAAAGAAAATACTAAAAACTTGCTCCTTGACATGTTAGCAGTGTCTCTTAACCCCTCATTATCAGAGGTGAGGAGCTTTTGGTACTTATCCTTAATTTGGTCTCTTCTTTCCTCACCCTGCCCCCTTTTAAAGTTAGTCATGTTATAATTTGAGTTTTACTTTGTGTTTGTGTGTGTCATCTTTGCTTTTTATGAGTAATGCTATCCTTGCCTAAATAAAGTAATTACATATAGTCATTCTGAAAGTTGAAAACCAGAAATTGGATTCATTCGTTCATTCTATAAATATTGATCCTTTAATACTGAAGTCCTTCCGGACTCTGAACTTGGTCCCCTGTTCTGTCTACACATGTTCCCAAAGAGATCTCATTTAGTCTCATGGTTTTAAAGTCCATCTGTAGGCTGTCTCCCAGTTCATATATCTAACCTGACTTCTCCTCCTCAACCTCACATCTGCATGTCCAACTGCTTCCTTGATATCTCTACTCAGATACCTAACTGATATCTCAAAGTGTGTATGTCCAAAAGGAGCTCCTAATATTCATCCTTTCTCTCTCCGAGTCTTCTTGCAAAATGCTCCATATCTGTTAATGCATTTTTAGTTTTCCATTTGTTCAGGGCAGAAACCTAAGTTCCTTTCTCTCCCACTCTTTTTAAAAATTAACACCTATATCTGGTTTTGTTGGCAAATTTTTTTACTCCACATCCAAAGTATTTAATGGATTTGGCACTGTTCACCACATCCCCTGCTACTGTTCTGGCTCAAGCTACCATTGTCTCTTGCTTGGATTATAGCAGTAGCTGTATAATTTTTGTATCAGTTGCTATTTTGGATTATTTTCTTTATTCATTTAGGTAACAGTTGATAGTATTAATTCAGTGCAATATATTGGGTTGGCAAAAAGTCCATTTAGTTTTTTTCCATAAAATAAAAGATACGTTTTTCATTTTCACCAATAACTTTATTGATTTGGATATTTTGAGTATGTCGGCTCTCTCCTGCTATTGGCTCCTAGTGGGTAGAGGCCAGGGTGCTGCTAAACATCTTCCAAAGGATGAGACAGACCCAAGGCAAAGAATTATTTGGCCAAAATGTCAGTAGTACCAAGAAACCTCACAAACCACTTTTGACACATTTGATGAGTCACAGCACCTTCTCCATACACTGCAGAAATCTTTAGTTGTGTTTCAGTTGAGTTTTTACCTTTTCATAAAATAATAAAGCATAATACGCTGAAAATGATGCATATCTTATCCCATCTTCAGTATTAAAATGGCTGCACAAAAATTCACCAGGTTTGATGAGTCTTTTTTAAAAAATACACATTGATGTGACAGCTGTCACAATACAATCTAAAAAAATTGTCTTGAATGAAGTTAAAGACAACTGAGCATTACTAGAGCCATTGCATAGAAAAAACTGAATGAACTTTTTGGCCAATCCAATGTTTATTAAATGTGTACCATGAATTAGTGCTGGATAGTCAGATCAATAAAACACAGTCTGTATCTCTGAAGAGAAATGGATTGTAAGAACAAATAATTACAATTCATTGTAATACATATAGCCTCGGCTAACCTTATTGGTTATATCAAATAAACCAAATGACAACCCTTTAATACCCAATTAAAAGATATTTTCACCAGAATATATGTATTCGTACAGCCTTTTATATTTACAGAAAAAAGAAATGTTTTTGGAATTCTAAGAAATGACTAGAAGTCTACCAATTTGTTCAGTTGGGGTTGGCCAAAAAGTTTAGTTTTTTATGACTGTGATTTAGTTTAAGTAAGCTCCTAATAATGGACATTAAGGTTGTTTCCAGTTTTTCCACCATATCTATTACTTTGTTGGATGTGCTTATTTATATATCTTTGAGCATTTGTAGAAGTATATATGCAGAATAATTCCTAGCCTTGAAATTGTTAGATGGGAGCATATGTATTTTAAATTGTCCTTCAAAAAAGTTATGATTTATATTCTTATCACAGAAGTGTATGAGAATACTTGTTTTCCTACATGCTCCCCAATGTTAATATTAGCACACTCCTTAGTTGCCAGTGTAATAATGAAAAAATTATATGTAATATTATTTCATTAATTAAAAACAGGTTTAAGCATCTTTTCAAATTTTGAACAATCTCATGTCTTTAACCTTGCTCTTGATATTTCTCTTCACTTGGAATATTTCCTTCTAACATTTTTCTCTAAACCTTTATCATTCTTCAAAGCCATGTCAAAATCTGTTTTTTCCCTGCGTTATTGGATTTCTTAGTAACCTCAGCCTAAAATAATTTCTCCCTCCTAAAATACTTAATGCTTTATTTTCCACTTATCACAATTTTATACCACTCCTAATACACATGATTTTCTTTTTCTAGGATTTCCAGATATACAGAATGGCTAAACATTAATGGAAAGTAAAGTATAAACCTAACTTCTTTCACTATGGAGGCAGGCTTGGCAGATGGAGAACCTGACCGAACTTCGGTGAGTGGTTCAAATACAGCATAATAAGGTACTATCATCTACAGCTATGTTTGATGTAAGCCATGAATTTATTTAAAAAATCTATTTAAAACAGACTTTAAAGAAAGTATTTTAAAATAATACTTTCACTCCTCTGTTGATTTGAAAATTACAGATAGTTTAAATCATGCTGAAGCACAACCTAGTCAGTTTTCTGATTTTTGTGCCCCATCTCTGCCCCCTTTTCCCTTGCCTTCCCAGCTATGCAGTGTAAGACATACTGATATAATAGTTTGTGTTTATGTTTTTCCCAAAAACTTTCTGCCTTAGGGAAATCAAGAGGATTTCACTAAGTTGAGGACATTAAATGCCTCCAAATCTCGTATTATGTGAAGCTATGAGCAGGCAGAAGGAATGAAACAGTTAAAATAATTAAGAATTAAGAGCAGTTGCCACATATATTCTTCCTATAAAAGTACAAAGATTTAAGAAACATTGGTGCCTTGTGATTGCGATATAATTGTATTCTGAAAATAAATTAAATAAGGGTCGTGGTTAATTATACCTTATCCGATAAGTAAAAAATAAAACCCACCAGCAGGATAGATTACATGATGATTTGTCATTGTTCAAAGAAATTTTCTCCCATGATAATTTAATTTTCAATTCTGTTGCATTTTGAGAGATTCCATTAGATAATTGATTTATACACTCTATTAGAAAAGTTTCTGTTATCTAAAGTAAGGGTGCTAACTGCATAAAATGTCGGCTGATAGCTGTATGATCTGTTAGGTGGAAGATTCTTTAACAAATTTGTATTGTTGGAATACTGTGGAGGCCAGCTTTTCTATTCTTCACATTGCTGTGAAATTGGGAGTCACTGCTACATTGAGATGTTTGTAAATTTTAACTTAGTGAATGTCCTTTGTTCAGGCTCAGATGTAGGAAGAGTCTAATGATTGACAGCAAAATTCAATTTTGTGTATCTGTATTAATTTGGTCTCAGCCTTTCTTGAATTTCTGGTTCAAACTTGTTTTAGTTTCTTAAATGGTCAAAGTAAAAGTTAAACTTCAACATGATAGATAACATTAATAGAGAATAAAATAGACATGGAAATAGCTTGATTTATGAAGGTTATTGTCATAATTATAAATGGAAAAGTGATGGTAAGTTATTTTATTTTCACTGCAATTTCACACACAAAAAAGTTAAGATTAAAGTTTTGTCTTAGAATATGTGTTTACTTTTCCTTAAATAGTATCTTTTTTAAAACTAATAGATTTTAACTTCTTTTAGTTGAAATATTTTTAAACTCTTAGTGATAATGAAAATACCAGTAATAACAGTAGCTATTTTCTGAGTCTATACTTTATCAAACGATCCTCCTAACAGCCATTAAAGGCAGATATTTGTTTATTCTCACTTATGTAGATAGAGAAATGGGCTCAGAGAGGTTTATCATCTTTCAAGTGGTCATAGCTTACTAGTGGAACTGTCTGTCTCTGAATACTTTGCCACCAAGGTATCGACTACATACCTGTCTTTCTGAATAGAATTACTTAAAATTTATTGTTACCTTTTAAAATAAATACCCAAATACATAGTATTAAATTCCATACCAGAATATTTGCACTGCATTAATAAAGTTTTCCTAAATTATATTGATATTGAGAAGCTGGAGCAAATTACTTAAAAAGCAGTAAGAACAGTTTTTTTTTCTACTTGTTCATTAAGTTTCTTCTGTGAAATATTGTGGCTTGTTTTTGAGGGAATACCAGTAATTTCAGTATGGAGTATTGAAATATTCTGTATTTGAAACTAGCCTTGAAGTGTACTTTTGAGTTACTCATTTATGAAATACCACCTTTGAACTGCGTGGCCTAAGCTAGTTACTGTTTAGATTTAGGGAAAGTGGGCTAAGAGCATGGGCTTTGTAATTAGCTACATGCTAAAATCTGAACTCTGTCGCTTAGTTGTATAACCTGGGCAGTTAATTAAATCCTCAGGTTTCCAGTTTCCTCATTTATTCAATAAAGATAGTAGTAATATCTACCTTCAAGTTGTTTTGAATTTTAAGATAATGTATTATATATAAAGTGCCTATTACAAACCTGTGCACATTGTAAACATTGAATAAATAATATCTACTACTGTTATTGTTAATATAAGTATTAATATTAAGCCTTCTCTCCAAAAAGATAAATGACTAAAAGGCAGGAGAGGCAGTAAAACACATTGAAAAAAGCCCTAGGCTATTCAGCAATTTCGGCTTTATACTTTCTCTTATTCCAGCTTTTCTACCTAAAATATTGAGACAAATATTCTTTTTCAATAAAAAAAGATATAGGCAAGAATATTCATCCTGCTTCCTTGATAGGGACAGTATGATCTAGTGAAACAAGAAAGTTCTTTGAAAATATAAAGCAGCGTGTCAGTATGGGGTGGCAGTGCTTTACAAAATCTGATTGTATGTACTGGTTTAAAAAATATCATTAATAAACTTTTTTTGAATGTATCCTTTGTGCTAAGTACTATGACAGGTAAATAGGATGCTGAGAGATACACAATGTAGTCTTTTTGAATCATGTATTTTTGGGAAGACTAGATAGTGGGACAGATAGATAAGGCAATAACACCATTTACTAAGTGTTTAGTGAGGGATGTAATAAGGCATAGCTCACAAGTTGGGAAAATTGGGCAGTTGCTATATACTGGGGTAGTTAGAAACTTTCTTAAGAGAACATAAACTTAATAGCACAAATAATAGGGATCATATGATTGAAAATGATCAGAAAGAGCATTGTAGAAAGGGAGAATAGCAGGAGACAAGGCTATATTGGGAATTAATTGCTCACAGTTTATTTAGGGGAAAATGAGTAGAAAAATTGACTGAGGTAGATTAGAGGGGAGTGGTGTTCACAGAAATAATGATCAATGTGGCAGGTAGAGGCCAAATTTATGGAAAGCTTTGAGTGCCAGAACAGGGGTTTTGAACTTGGTTCTGTAGGCAGTGGTATGCCATAGAATATTTTTATGTAGTTGGGTAAGATAAATGCGAGCTGGAAAGACTGAAGCAGGATATAAAATAATTTTGAGGAGAGATAAAGTTGTTTATTAATTAAGATACATAATATTATGGCAGTTTCGGTGTAAAGTTGTGAAAACTTGGACTCAGTCTGACTTTAGTGTCCATTTAATTTTCTTCTTCCACACAAGACTACTCTATTTTTTAAAAAAATTATTTGCTTATTCATTATTCCAGTTGCCTGTAGTTCTGTTTTTATGGTAGTGTTATTAGTGTTAGGTGATAAATATTGAAAAATATGGATTGACTTTCTCCATATATGATACTCAGTATACTTTAGAACACAAGTATACATTTAATATGTCTTAAAACATTTTGTAAAAGTCCAGAATTTTTATCATTTTAGAAATAAACCAGTAAGAAATGCTTAAAGTATAGGATTCAAATTTCTATTAATAAATCGAGGTAGATTAACCTGAAATATCCTTTCGGAAAAAAAAAATCGAATATGTACCTTACCTTAAGAAAGGTCATTATGTCTTTCGAAATCTTTCTTGAGATTCTAATTTAAATTGGGTACTTAAATCAAAGGCTTTCTGAAGTGGAAGGAACTGCAAAGATGATTTAGATTAGTAATCCTCAAAATGTAGTAAATCATTGTCTTATCGATGGACCTAGAGATAATCCAGCTTTCTGAAACTTTGATTTTTACATACTTACTAAGGTGTTTCATAATTACTGTGATTTGGTGCTCATAAAATAAAATTGGTATAAGAGTTTATTGAGAAGTAATTGTATTCTAAGAAGTGTGGCTAATATATATAATATTCGGTAGTATTATACAGTTGTGTATGGGCATGAAAATTAATAGACTTGCCTCAATTTGGGGGTAACATCAAGTATTATTTTGAGTGGGTCACAGGTTTTTAAATGCTGCTATTTTTGTTGTTACAAATACTGTTAGTTTAGCTTTATCATTATCATTATTGATTTAGTATATTGTGCATTGTTAGTCATAGCGCATTTGTAATGAGAGTATTTTTGTTGTACAGTTTTCTAACCTGTACACTGGCCTTTTCCAACTGGCCTGTAAGACAGGTATGCATTCAAGTTGATTATGTTATCCATATGCCAATTACCAATCTGCCCAAAGTATTATTGTACAATGGGAATGGATGGAAAAGAGCTGTGAAGTTTCTTGTCTCATCTATAATAAATGGGCCTTAGTCAGAGTTTGAGGATTACCAAACCTGGTGCATATTCTCATCTAATATTTGAATATTTTTTGAGACCTGCATACGAAATGTTTGGCTAATTTTTAAATACTTCAGGATTGCCTCAATAGAGGCCTGTTTGCTTTCCTTCCTGTTTAACAATGATTACACTACCAGCAGAGCCTCCGCAAACCTCTCAGTCTTGTGCCTACTTTTCCTCTTTAGGTTTTGTGGGAAATTTAGAGATTATTTAGTTTGATGATCTACTTAATGTAAGAATTCCACCTATAGCTGTCCCCGACAGCTGGTTGAACATGCTTGGTTTGTGCTGGTAGACAACTCAGTGTCTCAAAAAGCAGATAAAATCATTATACTTGAACTAAAATAGGTTTCTTTGTTAAATTTCATTGTTGGTCATTGTGCTAATTTCCTATTCTTGCTGTAACAAATTACCACAAACTCAGTGGTTAAAACAACACAAATTTACTGTCATTTCTAGATATCAGAAGCAGCCTGGAGGTTCAGAGGGAAGAGAGACCTCATTGCCTTGTTTTTATCAGTGTCTAGAACTTACATTCATTCATTGGCTCATGGTCCGTTCCTCCCATCACTTAAACCTCTGACTTTTGTTGTCACATCTCCTACTACTCACTTTGACCACTTTACCTACCTTTTAAAAGGGCCCTTGTGATTAATTGGACCTCCTCAGATAATCCAGGATAACTGCCCTAACCCAAGATCCTTCACTTTAATCACATCTACAAAGTCCCTTGTATCATGTAAGATAATATTCATAGGTGATAGGGATTAGGAAGTGGATATCTTTGGGAGGCTATTATTCTGCCTGTCATAATTGTAGTACCAGCCCTTTAGTGCTTTGTTGTGTAGAGAAGTGGGTCCTATTGCTGGATAATCCAAGATCTGTGGTTTGGTGGGGCATCTCACCTAGGGAGTTTTTGGTTAGAAATGAGGTCCTGAATTATGTAATTCTTAGGTTGCAGAGATCTTACGTAAAGTAATACAAAAACTAGAAATTTTAGTAACCAATTTATTACCTACTTACTCATTTTCTCTTATGTTAAAATAGCTTCATCTTCCCAATAGTTACTTGCTACTTAAAACAGCTTATATTAATCACATATTCAAGAATGTTAATAGAAGTTATTTTTCTTAAACTTTTTATTATGAAAAATTTCAAGTATGTTCCAAGAGGATGGACTCTCATAATGAATCCTCATGTACCCATCACCCACCTTCAACAATTATCAACCTAGGTCAGCCTTGTTACATTTATATGCCCATCCTTCCGCTCCATATTTTTTGGAACCAGTCCCTGGTAAATAATTTCATTCATTAGTATTTCAGTATACATCTCTATAATAATAAACTTTTCATAACCATAAATACCATTATTATTCTAAAAATGAATATTCTTTAATATAATTAAACAACTAAACAATGCTTAAGCTTCTCTCATTGCTTCATAAATATTTTTTAAAGTCTTTGTGTTCAATTTGGCTGATAAGTTACTTAAGTCGTTTTTAATCTTTTAAGTCTCCTATCCATCGGTCAATACTTTTCAGTTTTTAATTTTTCTTTTCACTATGTTGAAGAAATAAAGTAGTTTGTTGTATAGAGTTTCTCACAATCTGGGCTTTTCCCTAGGTGATTGTTTAATGTGTTCTTCAGTCACTTGTATTTCTTGCAAGTTGGTTATTAGAATTAGACACTTGCTCATATTCAGGTTTAACTTCATTGGTGGTGTTTTATATTACCATGAGGAGGCATACATTAGTCTGTCTTCCTTTTTGTGATAATAGCAACCATTGACGAATATTGCCTAGATCTATTAATTCAAGAGGGGTATAGATTAATACCCTAACTGGCTTAGAAAAATGGGAGCTGGAGAGAACGACTACCCTCTACCTTAAAGCGAGCAAACCATCCTACATTTTGTTAGGTATTTTGTCTTTCTGCCATTTTATAACTTTATTGAACCTTTCACTAAAGGGAAACATTTTTTAAAAGGATAAAGCAATTTGGTAGGCATGCTTTATGTTATATTAACTTCTGAAAGTTACAAGTTAGCAGTATTTAAATATTTGCAATGTTTGAACTACCCAAGTGGGAAAATATTTCTCAATATTTCCTGTTGTATGGGTGCCTAAATTCTACCTTACATCATCGTTTTTTGGACTTACTAGAGGTTGTTCTTGTTCTTATTAGAGGCTTGAATAATGTAAAAAAATTACTGGTATATGATGACTTTTTAATAAGTTTTGGGGGCTAGGTTGGAGAAAGAGTTAGTTTTTAAAAAGTAAAATAACTAGCCAGTCATCTCTACACAGTATATTAGCAGAATTACGAGCCAGAAATCTTGTCTGGTTTCCATTATGCTTGGAGATCTCAAATTCTGTTCCCAGGACTGTGGAAGTCCTTAAGTCCCTTTTATAGAACCTCTGACATCGAAATTATTTTGGTAGTAATACGATGGCATTTGATGTTAGTTGCTTTTTTCCTCATTCTCTTATGAGTGTACAGTGCACTTTTTCGGTGACTGTATGAGATGTGATATCATTGCTCTGCTGAATAATGGAATGTGTACTTGTGTATTCTTGTTTTTATTTTAATAAACTTAATTTTTAGAGAAGTTTTAGGCGTACAGTAAGTTCTGACACATCATTGATAGGTTCTGTCACTTTAAACAAAATGACAAATAAAACCAGTTTTACCATAGGCTAATTAATACAAACAAGAATTAAATTCCTGTGGCATCTCATCAACATACAATGTTGAACCAACCACATTATTCCAAGACCTAGTGTACAGAAAAATTGTGAACACAGTTACAGAGTTGCTGTATACCTTGCCCCCAGGATTTACTTTTATTAGCACATTAGTATCCTATATTTGATATAATTAATGAATCCATATGGATACATTGTTTGAAGTCAGTACTTGATTCAGAATGCCTTACTTGTCACTTAATATTCTCTTTCTGTTCTAGAATCCCATCTAGGATAGCACATTACGTTTAGTTGGTATGCTTCCTTAATGTCCTCTTGGCTGTGCTAGTTTCTCAGACTCTACTTGTTTTCTGATGATCTTGATAGTGTTGAGAAGTACGGATCAGATATTTTGCACAGTGTTCCTCGATTGGGATTTATTTGATGTTTTTCTCATGATTAGACTGGGCTTATAGGTTTAGAGGAAACCACAAAGGTAAATGCCATTTTATCACCTTATCAAGAATATACTGAAGTCTGCCCAGAAAAAGTCCAGCCATTAATATAACGAGAATGGTTTGCACGACATCAGTGTAACTTGGAAGCCAAGGAGAGTGAACTAGATTGCACACGAGTGAACAATGATAACTTCACTGTACCCATCAGTGGGGGCGGTAGATGCTGTTGAGTGGAGCATGTGTATTGTGTGACTGTCACATTCAAGGTGACTGAACGAGTAGAGCAGTGAATCTGCAACATATTTTGCTGTTAAGCTTGAACATTCCTCTGCGGAAACTATCGGATGATTCAGAAGGCTACAACTGTGGACAACTGGTGATTGGCAGCTGCGTCATGACCACTCATGCATCACTTCTCATGCAGAGTTCTTTAGCAAAACATCAAATCACCCAGGGAGCTCAGCCCCACTACAGCCCTGATTTGGTGCCCTGCGACATCTGGCTTTTCTCAAAACTAAAATCACCTTTGAAAGGGAAGAGATTGCAGACCGTCGATGAGATTCAAGAAAATATGACTAGGCAGCCGATGGCCATTGGGAGAATTGTGTGAGGTCCCAAGGTGCCTACTTTGAAGGGGACTGAGGCGACATTGTCCTTTGTGCAGTGTTTCTTGTATCTTGTATCTTCTTCAATAAATGTCTCTAGCTTTCATATTACATGGCTGGATACCTTCTGGACAGACCATGTATACTATCTATGTGACTTACCACTATTGATGTTGGCCTTGATCACCTAGTTGAGATAGCGAATTCCTCACCTTTAATTTCTAATACAGCAAATATCAATAGATATAATCCACATAAACAATGTCTTTTTGAAGTCCTAGTAATTTGTATGAATATAAAGGAATCTGGAGACCCAAAAGTTTGAGAATTGCTTGTTTAAACCTTCAGCAACTAACATTTAAGGAAAAATAATTGGGAGCTACCTGATTAGAAAAGAGAGACCCAGAAGGTGACGAGGGAGAAGGGTGTGGAATGAGGGAGTGATGATGAAGATGAAACTTGCCTATTTCATAATTGTACCTAGCATTAAGATATGATCTATACCTTCAAGGAGTTTTTTTGTTTTTATTTTGTTTCTTTTTTCATGTTGACATTTAACAGGTATCTGTTGCATGCCAACTTATTTTGTTTTTAATATTTTCTCTGATTCATATCACATGCAAATAATTGTTTTTCTTTCTTTTTAACCCCTATATAGCTGAGCCTGTGGTTTTGTGTATGTAGGTCTATGGGTGAGAATTGGGGGAGTCTATAGCTTTTCATATCCTTTCAGAAATTTACCCATTTTGTATAGGTTTTAAATTTACTTAAGATTTAATATTATTTTATTTTAAAAATCCATCATGTCCTCTTTGGTGGGGTCTTCTGTTTATGAATGTGACACTTTTGTCTCTGCCTTCTATCTCAAGTATTTTTTTCACTCTTTCCTTAAAACTTCTTGTTGAATTCCTTTATTACTGTTTCAGCTCACTAATTTATTACTGCATCTTTTTTTTCTGTTCAAACCTGCTATATACTTTATTTCACCATAGTGTTTTTATACCCAGTATTTGTAGCTCTTTTCTTTATGATTACTTGGTTATGCTTTTTTGAAAACAATATTCTCCCATATATTTTGAATATATTTATTATGGTTATTTTAAGGGGCTTTTTTAATAAGTTTGGTTCACTAATTTTTGTTCCTTCTGTTGAGGTTTTTCAATTTGTTTTCATTCACAACACTTGGGCTCCTTAAGGACATTAATTACTTTTGTTTGTGAGCTTATACTTTCTTGGAAATAATATTCTCCTAGGAATATTACCTGCTTTGTCTCATACTGTCCTAGATTGAAAGGTAAGGGCACAGAGACACTTGTTTAGTCTAGGGAATACATGTGTTAGGGTAGAGAATCTCTTGTTAAAATTGTTGCTTCATCATCCCTCATTTGCCCTTTCCACTCATATGTTCTGTTTCTTAGGGAACTTTTTTGTATTTGTGCTATGGGCCATAGTCCTTTTCCACAAGCTGCCTCCTTAGTTGTAATTACTTAGCAGATTTAGGAGAAAGTGCAGTGGAAGGTAGAGGTCAGCATGTTCGTCTGCACTTAATGTGCACGCTGCAACTACACATGTGCACAGTTTAAAAACAAAAGTCTTTAGAACTGTGTTTAATGCCTCTGGTTGGTTTTTAGTTATTTTCTGCCCCGATGGTAAAGACGGGATGGGCAATGATCTGTCCAGTATTACAAAGAGAAGAGGGCACAGAAAGATGGCTCCCAATCCCCCTTCTTATACCTAGCCCCCTTACTTTTCCTCCATTTGTGGTACTATACTCTCTTCTCTAAGTTGCTCCCCATCCGTCTATCACTAGACATGGGTTTAGGTAGGGTATTAGTTAGGTCACTAATAAGTAACTCAGTTCTCATTTGCCAAAGAAATTGATTACTTTCTTTTTGGCTTTGTGTTCCCTGCATTTACAGTAGCTAAAGTGATAGCTGAAAATGGACCAAAGATTCAAAAGAATAGTAGCTGTATTGCACACAGTTCATTAATATAAGACAGATCTTTGCCTGCTGTGACATGCCCACAATTTAAAGATCAAAAGTAGAACTATTAAGGTAACTAACTCCCAAGTAAATAGATTTTCCCATTTACCCATTAGAAAGCTATTTGTTTTGCTAAACTAGACTTAAGGAGGAAAACTGGCTTTAAAGATTCATTATTCTTTTTAATATCCATAAATGCAATCATTCAGGTTTTTTAAAGTACGGATTAAAGATTTTTCATAAGCATTATTGCTTGACTGTTTCTCATTTTTAAGATATATAGGTGCATTTTGTATGCAGAATATAATGAAAGCCAAGACTCCCACAGCTCCACATTTAACTCTTATTTAAAATTACGTGCATTAAGAATCTTAAAATAAATTTATCCCTATTTTTTAAAAAAATGGGAGTCCCATAAACCTTGGAAAGAGTTATTATGCAAAGAATTAGGATTTTAGCATCTTGGAGATACATGAAGATAAATATGATTAAAAGTTAGAGAAAATCTGCACGTGCCAATTGTCTAGTGAGAATAGAGCAATGAAGGATTTTTATTTAGACTTTACATCACCTTAGTAGGTTTTCATTGGCTTATGATGATTTCAGAAGTCACTCTAAATTGAATATAATGCAGATAGCAGCAATGAAACAAGAAAGATCTTGGGAGAGGGAATGAATTTTCATATAGGTGTGTATAGGCATATGAATTTATATTAATGTATCTATATACACAGATGCACACATACACATAAACTTTAATTTTGGTCAGACATTGAGTTTAGCAAACTAACCTACCTTCATTGAGTATACATCTGTGTCACGTAGTACCTTGCTAGGTTTCTTACTATATTATATTCAGAACAGGCTTTAGGTCTCATGGGCAATATTGTTTGCTGCTTTAGGGAAATTAGGAGAAAATAAAGCTAGGGGAAATGAGTAACAACTAACATTTATTAAATTTATGTATCAGGAGCTATTACAAGTGCTTTCCAGGTAGACTCATGTAATCTTCACATAACCCTGTGAGATAGTATTATCACCCCCATTTAATAGAGAGAAAACAGAGAAGTCAATTGCTCAAGGTCACATGACTAGTAAGTGTCAGAACTGGAATACATTTTGTCTCTAGAAGCCAAGCATTAGTCATTTTTCTATACCGTACCTCACCTATGTTAGAATCAGAGTACACAAATTTTACAGTTTGGGGTTTTTGGTCTTAAGATAATGTGAAACCATTGATTTTTTTTTTTCATTTTTATTTTTTTAGCAAAGAAACAACCTGTTCAGAGTTGTTGTGGCTTAGGAAAATTATCTTGACAGAATTATGGAATACTGGGGGCAGGGGCAACCAATTGAATGTTAGAATTATCTGAGGTATTTTGAAAAATTCCAGTCTCAGGCTACACCCCTGTTAAGCTGAATTAGAATCTTAGAGGCTGAACATAGACATCAGTACTTTTTAAAGTCTCCTGGTTGATGTGCCTGTACAACTAAGATTGAGAACCACAGAAACAGAGGCAGTTAGTCCAGGGAACAAGTTAGCATGCAGTTGTGTAATCTAGGTAAAAGGTAGTTTACACCTGTATGGAACTAGCAGCAGACTAGAAAATATCTCTTCTGGATTTTGCTTTTTCCCCTAAATTTCTAGAATTTGCACTTTCCATGTTTGAGTTACTATATTTGTGTGGACAGAGAAAAAAATTTTTTTGCATACTTGTGAGTCCTGACCTTGGCTTAATGTCTGCCACACTTTCCCATTTATTCTTTCCATAATAATGTGAAGTATACAATATATATTATTCTGTTTTTAGAAATGAAGAAACTGAGGTTCTGAAGGGGTTAGTAATTTTCTGAAGATCATATAGCTAGTCAGCAGGCTGTGTTAGGATTTCAGTACAGATACTCTAATTCTGTTATTCTTGTCATTGAATGTAAAGGCTAATGTGTTTTTGTTACAAACAATCTGTATTATACCATTTTTTAAAGCATCTCTTTAAAATTTTTTATATGCATTAACTAATGTATACTTTAAAAAGTATGTAATACATGATTTATTTTATTTAACCCAAAGCTTTGTTCTCCTGAAACTAATTTTGACTTTTCTCTCTGGGGTGAATATTTTGGCATTTAGGCACCACGTAGTTGCTGAGACATGGAGAACAGTTACTAACTATATTTTTATGTTTGGTAGATATTATGAGTCATGGAGGTTGATGTTTCCATATTATTAGCAGTCTTGTCTGTGGCTTGATACTGAAGAACATAATGTACTAATCAGTCATATGTTAGAAATGGAACTCTAGAAGGAAAGTATTTATATCCAGTCCTTTTAAATTATCTTTCAATTACAGTTGATATTCAATATTATATTAGTTTCGGGTATATAGCATAGTGGTTAGATATTTATATAACTTATGAAGTGATCCCCTGATAAGTCTAGCACCCACCTGGCACCATACGTAGCTATTGCAATAATTATTACCAAATATTCCCTGTGCTGTACTAGTCCTTATGTCTTAATTCAGATCCTGGTAAGGATGTAGGCTTATGCATCTATGTGAAGAATTGGCTACAATGAAATTCCAAGTTTGATTTTCAGACTGAAATCAAAATTATTTAAACAAATCATAGCAGTATAATACACAGAAATATTTATATGCATGAGCTATCTCATATAACCATTTTCATACCTAACCTAGTATGATTGTAATGATAACATTGTTTCTGTTGTGCTGTTAATTTGTAACCTCTTCAAGTAACTATGAATGGTTAGGTCAGATATAGAAGAGAATATTAGTTAATAAGGTCAAGGCTAAGGTTACTGGTTTAATTTTTTTAGTAGACAGTTATTTCTTTTCTGATTTCATAACCACAGACTTCACTGGTAATCTCACCAGATCCATGACATTAGTTACAATTGACATATTGATTGATTTTGAACTTCCCTTGTATATGAAGATGTCAGTGAAGGAGGTTGATGTAACCCTGGCTAGAGATCACCAGTACTAAAAGAAACGTAACTCATGTTCCATTACTGAAGACTGATGGTGAATCTGTAACAATGTTATTTGTAAAGGACAGAATTATTTAAGAGAAAGGATGGAGAAATTACTAAAAATGGAATTTGGGCAGTTGATGGCCAAGACTGATAGTTGAAGAAAATATGAATATGCTTTAAGCATAACTAAGGATATTCTTAGCATAAAGGTACTTTTCTAGACTGAATTTTTAGTATAACAGAATTTTAGGACAGATCTCTTGAACAAATAAGAAAAATTTACGATGTTTCTTCAGATTTACCAAAGGAGTATTGTAGAGTTAGGCTTAGAACTCAGATTTCATGATTATAGTCCATATTAGTTCTTTCTGCATCTATATTAAGTGTGCAGAATAAGTTTTGTAAAGTACAAAGATGAGCAAGACTTGTTTTTTGCCATAAGAGAATTTAAACTAATTTATTTAGTCCACAGAGGAACTCAGCAAACTACATGTTTACAGTAATGATTAATTAAGCCTTTTTTTCATTTATACATTTATTCACTCAATTAGTATTTGTTGAGCACCTACCATGTGTTAGGCTTTGTTCTAGTTTAAAGTGCTACAACAGTGAACAAAATAGACAAAGTTCCTACTCTAGTGGAGCTAACATCCTAGTGGAGAAAGACCAAACAAAACAAAACAAAACCCATAATTATATACAGTGCTATGTGATGACTGTTGTGATGAAAAATAAAGTAGGGTGAGAAGAATAGAAAGTACCAGAAGAGGGCATGGTTGTTGCTGTTTTTTAGGAATATCATAGGAGTCTTCTGATGAAGTGACTTTTGAACAGAGTCCTGAAGGTAGTTTTCTAGGCAGAGATAAGAGCCAAGTGTGGCACTTGCAGGTCCATTAGGCAGACTGGTGGTTAGGCTGTAAGTGTTGAGGTTTGAGGGAGAAGTGAGTGAGTGGTCTTTTTACCTCCTCAGTCTCAGGAAGATGGAGATAGAGGGTCCATAGAAACACTTGGAGCAGTGTGGGCTCTTCCCCATCATTCTGCCTGATGGAAGGATGCAGTTACAATCAGATGGAATATCCTTTTGTTGTTATGCCTGGCTAGGTTGTAGTATCCCTTAGTTATACTTGACATGGGAAGATAGGAAAGCCCTTATTAAGGTTGTGATATTTAGTCTGCAGTAAGGAGAATGAATGCACCTGGAGGGTGATTGGGATGGCCTTAAGGGGCTAGAGCTCAGGAGAGGTGGGAGATTGATTTGGGTAATTGTCGGTGAATAGAACCTATTTAAAAATCGAGTCAATGAAATCATCTAGGGAAAACATGTTGAATGAGGACAAAAGAGATGACTATCTTAAGGGGGCAGAAAGGGAAGGGAGTCAAGCAGAGATAGGGAAGAAGAGAAAGGAGAGAAAATAGCTGAGAAACTGAGGACAGGGAAAGAGTTTTGAGAAAAAGATTGATCTGCAGTAGCAAATGCTAGATAGCAAGCGGTCAGTTAAGTTGAGCTGGGGAAAGGTCAGGCTGTACTAGGCCTGAGAGGTACAAAAGGGTAGCCATTTATGATTAATTTACATTTAAAGTAATTAAATTAAGTATTGAACTCCTCAGTCTCATTAGCTACAATTTAATACTCATGTGTAGCTACTAGGTACCCTATTGATTAGCACAGATGTGGAATATTTCCATCATTGCAGAAAGTTGTATTTGACAGTACTGTACTAGACTATTATAATATTAGGGAAAAGTTAAATAACAGTTTAATTTTTTTAACGATAGCAATAGAGAAAATACTGTAACAAACTATACATTGCCAAAAAACTGATACTAGAAGATCAGAGTTGGGGAAAGATAACTTAGACTTGAAGTTTGGTAGCAGAATTAGCAGTTTGAGTTGAGCCTTCAGGGTCAGTGAACTTTCAAGCTGTTGAGCAAGGAAGCAGAAAGTAGGTATAGAATTGCAGATCACTCTGAGCAATCAATTTTACTAGACAGAATTGAGATAAATGGAGTTTTGGAGTTGTGAGGCTATGTCATAGGAGATCAAAACATTTCTGTGGAATGAGTAATTGGGCCAAATTGTAGAAGGCTTAAATATCTGGAGCTTATTTTCTAAAGAATTGGTGGTGCAGGGAAAAGGAGGGGGAGAGAAACACCAGTGTGTGGTTGCCCCTTGTGCTCTCCCTACTGGGGACCTGGCCCACAACCTGGGCATTGCCCTGACTGGGAATCCAACGGGCAACACTTTGGTTCACAGGCTGGCACTCAGTCCACTGAGCCGTACCAGCCAGGGTGCAATTTTGCTTGTCTATATATTGCTTTTTAAAAACCTATAAATTATATTCTGGAAAGTTCTAAGTTTTAATAACTGTATTCACAGAGGAGAAAATATACCTCAGAGAAGATAAATTACTTGCTAATGATGGGGCTAGCTTCAAAAATGAGTAATTTGGGTAAACTGGAGATAACTTATCTCAATGTCAAATAAATTACTATAAAATACATATAGATTTTAATATATGGTGATCTTCCTGGCAGTAGGAGCCATGCCTTCATCATGTTTTTATTCTAGTACCTAACTTAGTAAATGAATGGGCGAGGCAAGTGAACGCAAGGATATCTATTGAAAGGGAGATAGATGCAAAAGTTGATAAATGAGGTAATGTAGGTCTGGCCTACATGGTATTAATAGGAATTGAAATAAAGGACTCGATGAGAGAAGGACACTGTCTAGGTAAAAATCATCACAACTTGATGACTTGATCTGATGTTAGGGGAAAAGAATTTCAGATGGTTCAAGGGTTTAGGTCTGAGTGATTGAAAGGAAGATGGTACCATTGGAAAATTATGCAAATTGGTGGGGAATCTTGATTCTGAGGAAAACTACTAAGTGCTATTTTTGATGTAAAGGTGTTTTATAAAACAAGTTTAAAGCCCTTCCTTTGTTAATAGAATTTTAGAACAAGAAGTTAATTTGCAATAATGTCCAAATGTGTACGTAGCAGTGCTTTGGAATGAAGTTTTTGAATGAAGCTAGGTCTGAAGAAAAAACTAGAATGTTCTGTGAAAAAACAAAGAACATTCCACAGAGAACTTCACAGGTTGGAAGATTGACTGTAATTTCTTGAAGCCTTGGGATATTTTTAAAAAAGGATTTAGTTTAAGGATTTAAAAGAGGATTCCAGTGTAAACTTGATATTGTACTTTTTTTTTTTGCTACTTCTTAAAAGATTAATGCACCTCTTAATTCATTTGATAAACTGTGGGTGCTCTTTAGATTCAAACTCTGGTATATGAGATTAAATAACTCCTGAGAAAATTTGTTTCTTTTTTAGATCTTGCCATATTCAGAAGTTGCTGAAGTTCAAGAGACAGTGAGTAATATATATGATGCTATGTTCGAAATGTTAACTTTTTAATATTTTTTTAGGATTTCGAATTGGATTCTTAAAACATATTTTTCACTGTATTTAATCATAAGTGATTCTGCCTTAAGAAGTAGCTAGTGCAGATTGAAACGATCAGGTTAAAAAAATTTTATTTTTTCCAAAATGTAAATAGGTTTCATCTTTTTTTACTATAAAAATAATATACTAATGTGGTATATTAAACAACATAAAAAGATAATAAAGATAATAAATAAATAAAATCTTACATTATACAGCAAACCACTGTTCCTATTTTGGTGGCATCTTTCCTAAGTGTATTCACATGTACATCTTACATGTGAAGTTTTGTAAGAGTGGAGGCATATCATACAAACCTTTTTATAAACTACTTTAAAAGCCCATATATGCCCTGGTCAGGTGGCTTGCTTGGTTGGAGCATCATCCCATACACTAAAAGGTCGTGGGTTCGATCGCTGGTCAGTGTACATACCTAGGATGAGGGTTCAATCCCTAGGAGGGACATGTATGAGAGGCAACCGATCTCTTTCCCCCCTTCTTCTTCTCTCTCTAAAATCAATTAAAAACAAACAAACAAACAAAAAATTACACATCCTCAGGTGAGGATTTTTTAAAAAGCCAATATGTAATGGGTGTTTTTCGGTCAATGGAAAAGACCTTTAATGAATACATAGTATGTTATTGTGTGAATGTATTTTTATTTAATACCTTGTTTTAAATTGATTTTTGTTTTGATATTATAAATGATACTGTGATGCATATCTGTGCACACATCCTTATGACCTTTTTGGATGATCACCCTAGTATACATTCCAAGAATGGGAATCAAAAGTGGGATCAAATGTGTGATTAGGTTATTTTTAAATAAATGCCTGGCCAACCAGATCGTATTCTCTATTTAGAGGTAATAAGCTCTGGTTCCCAGAAAAAATATTTCCTTAAAATCTCTCCTGTAAAACTCAGAGATAAAATATGCACATGTATGTTTTGAGGGAGATTGCAGGAATATGAAAAATTCAGTTATGTGTAGAGTGATGGCTCCCGTTGAAAGAACAGACAGATCTCAGCTGCATTATATATCCCTCACTGAAGTTTCTTACTGTAAGGGCCAAAAATAACATTAAGTAGAACACTCTTGGGATGTTTTTATATAACCCTGCCTCTGAATTGTGGCTTCTCTGATAGTCAGCTGCAACTGGATTGCTTCTAGGGATACAACTTGATAAGCTTTATTGGGGGCGAGGTGCTACTTACTTGAATCTTTATTTTCAAGTGGTGCTCATTATCAGTGCTTGATAAGCCCTTTTTACTTTCACTTAAGCTCAAAAGATGACTTAAGTCAAATCAGTATGTATGTTAAGGAGGTGCTGTGCTAAAAGCAATGGAATCAAGCTACTGTGTAGATCTCATAGGATTATTTCCGTATCAGAGGGTGGCCATCTCTCCTAGATTACAGGACCGAGAGGTTTCCCAGGACAAAGGGTGTGATTGATTATGGACTTCTACTTATTCCTTTACATTCCTTCAAGAATTCAAGTTTTATGCTAATTATACATGGCAAATACTTAGAAGTACATTAAAAAAAAATCACTTTTTTTTCATAATGTTCTTTTCCTGAGATATGTAGACTAATCAGCAGTGACTTAGATAATGGCTGTATTTCATGCTTTTAATTAAAGTACATTGGTAGTGTACTGGCATGTAACTATTTTCAAAATACAGAATTTATTTATATTTTTATATATATTTATCATTATAAATATATATTTATATATATTTATATAAGGAGGTGACTGTGTGGACATTGTCTAAGGGATAATGCTAAACGTGATAAATTACACAAATAGAGAAAATGTGTCTACCCTATCTTAACAGTCTTTCTGAACAAGCTGAGAAAGAGTTCCTGGATTCTTTGAGATTCTAGTAGTATTGTATTTTTGCTTGCTAACAAAAGCCAAAAGGAGTGGCTAGCTTTTTATTCCTTCTTTTTAAACTATCTTACAAGATACTTGTGTAGAGTGTTTCCACATCAGTAATTTCACATTGTCTTTATTCATGTTTACACAATATGGAACTGCACAAATTAGACCCTGGTCCTAAAACTGGTAAGAATAAGAAGTTAGTAGTATACAGTTTAATTATATGCAGAGGAATTGGTGAAGTCACTTGGTAAAATGGATTGGTAATCTTCAATTACATATATCTTCTTTCCCATTAATATCACTTATAAGCAACTCTGGGAGGATTTCACTTGCATCCCAGTTTAATGCCTTTGTATCCATATTTTTCTGAAGATTTCTGAGGACATGCTTATTTTTAATTGTATTTCTGCTTTTATTTGGAGTGTTTCCGCTTGGTTCTTACTTCTGTTGTTTCATGATATGTTTTCTGGTGCCTATTCTTCCATCTGTGGCATTTTTTAATCTACTGTGATTAAGCCATTGAAGTCATATATCCTAACTCTTACACATATCATAATTATTAATTTTTATTTATTTATTTATTTTTATTTTTTTGCCAGTCTTTACCTTTCCCTGTACAGGTCTGTTTATCCAACTGCCTGTTTGACATTTTGACTTAGATTTCTAACAGGCATTTCAAATTTTACCTGTTTCAACCTGAGCTACTTATATTTTTCCTTTTAAACTAGCTCTTCTCACTGCCTTTTGCATCTCAGAAATGGCAATTCTGTCCTTCCGGGTGTTGAGGCCTCAACACTTGACATCATTTTTATTCCTCTTTCTTTATTTTTTCCCGGGCTTGGTCTATTTAGAAATCCTGTTGGCTCTACCTTAAAAATATGTTCAGAACTCAGCTACTGCTACCACCTTGGTTCAAGTCTTCTTCATCTCTCGCTTAGTTTATTGCAGTAACCTAACTGATTATACCTTTGTTCCTCTAGTCTATTCTCAACATAGCAGCCAGAGTAATCCTGTTAACACATAATCAGATTATGTCACTCCTTTTCTCAGAACCTTTCAGTGGTCCCTATCTCATTCAGAATAAAATCAAAGTCTTGACTAGGTCCTATAAAGTCCTATGCCATTTGGTACCCATTTACTTCTTTGACTTCATCTCCTGTTACTCTCACACTCGCATTGTATTTCAGCCTCTTTGGACATTTTACTATTCCTCAAACACTCCAAACTTGTTCCCATACCATTCCTCTATATTTGTTTTTCCCTCTGCCTGGAATACTCTTTATGCTGTAAGGTAAGTTACCTCATTTTACTCAGTCAACTCCGGAGGGAAGCCGTCTTAGGACACCCTGTCTAAAATTTTAATTCCCTCTTCCCTAACATTTTATGTCCTGATGTTTTGCTTATTTTTTGTTTGTACTTATCCTATATAATACAAAACAGATTTTTACTTGTTTATTATGTTATCGTTCATCTCCCACACCAGAGCACATCTACCACAAAGGCAGGATTTTTGTCTGCTTTGTTCACTACTCCTTGGTGCCTAAAACAATACCTATCTATATAGTAGGTATTCAGTAACTATTTGGATGGATGGATTATCTATGATTGAAATAGTCTAGTTTATTTTGATTATTATTTAGTGTCTCAATCTGAAAAAATACTGGATTAATTCACTAGAATCAGATTTATATGACCCAAACATGGTTGAGGATATAAAATTGAAAGTCAGCATAATTTGAAACAAATATTTAGAAGTTGCTATATATGCTAGGGATTATTATCTGGAAGTAAGCAGGCAAGGGGAATAACTGCACAGAAGTCGTTGCTGTTAATCAGTATGATTTGAGAATATAACAAATGCACAATGAAAGTAAATTTAATCTTTAGTCCCACATAGAAGACCAACGCAAAACCTTCAAACATGATTGGACCTGTGAAATTAAATACTCCCAGCCTTGTATAAATGGTTAGAACCATTGCTTTTCTTTAGGAAGTGCCTGGTAAATCTAGGGTAACTAGTAATTATTTATATCAGTATGGGAACTTTTTTTTAGAAGATGTCTGCGACACATTTGTAAAGTTTACCACAGTTGTCTCTATCAGTTTACCTTCTTTCAGTTTCCCAGTATTATATTAGTTATTTATTGGTGATAATAAATCATCCTAAAATTAAGTGATATAAAATGACAAGCATTTATTGTCTTACAATTTCTGTGGGTCAGGGATCTAAGTTTTTGCTAGTCTCTGGCTAAAAATTTCTATATAGTTGCAGTCAAGTTTCTGGGGAGAGGGCCTGCTGCAGTCTTATCTGAAGCTTGACTGAATGGATGAGAAGGAGAGGGGAGAAAGGTCAAGGTGGGAAATTCACTTTAAGGTTCACTGAGTGGTTGCTGACAGACCTCAGTTCCTTTGCGTAATGAGCCTCTCTACAAGACTGGGCAGCTGGCTCTCCCCAGGGTGACCTATCTAAGAAAGAATGAGAGGCTGCAAACAAGATGGGAAGTCATAGTCTTTTTACAGTCAAATCTCAGAAGTGACATACCTTTACTTCTACCATATTCTGTTCATTAGAAGTGATTTCAGCAAGTCTAGCATACACTCAAAGAGGAGACTGTACACCAAGAAGTGGGGATCTCTGGGACATTTTAGAGATTGCCTACCACAAATACTTTAATCTCTTCCCACATACTTGCTTGTTGTTCTCACATGGTAATAATGACTTGAGCACAATTAGTTCATTGTCACGAAAGCTGTACTTGTAAAAAGTTTAGGCTGTGAAACTGAAATTAGTTTATAGAAGAATGCGCTTAAATGGGCAACTACAGAATAATGAATAGAACAAGTGCCTTTATTTATTTATTTGTTTTTGAGCAAATGCCTTTAAAAGGCATTAGAACACGATTTCAAGCATTGTGAAATAATCATCACTTCAGGGAACTAACAGGGCCAAGATTTTTTCCTGGGAGACAAGAGAAGCCCAAAGCAAACAACTGCCTTTTTTTTTTTTTTTTGGTCATACCCTATTAAGACTCCCTAATTCCCTTCAAATAAGGCCAAGCAATAAAGTAATTACTGGGAATTTGGGGGGGGAGTTGTTTGTTTGTTTGGGGTTTTGGGGGGGTGGTTGTACTTTAGTTTTGAGTTACTACCATACTTGGTATTTGAAATGAAGGAGAGCCAAGGACTTTGAAATTCTACCAAGGGAAACTAAAACACTTGTCCATAGGTGACAGTTAGTGTAATGTTTTATGTTAAAACGGGTACTGGACAAAGGTCAGCAGTCTTTTTTCTGTTTCTTTTAGTTGATTGCAAGGTATTTATTTAAGAAAATTTTGTCTGACCTAATAAAATTTATCATTCTAATCAGTATTCCTCTTTGTTTTTTTCCATTTGAGAAAATAATTGTTCCACTTTGTTGGTGTCTTTGTAAAAGGTCTTTGTACAGTTCTTAGAATATAGTAAGAACTTAGTAAATGTTCCTTTCTTTTTATAGAAAACATAGACTGAATTTCCATGTAGTGTTAAGTGCTTTCATGGCATGCAGGACTAATATTTAATAGTGCATGGGTGGTGTATATTTTTATACCATTTAAATTTAAGAATGAATAACTTTTGGCTGTACCTTACATTTCTAAATAATTTTTACTATTCCTAACCCATATCTTAAATTATAATTGAAAGTGATTTTTGACTTGAGTAATTTTCAAAACAAAATACTTGAGTGATTTTATTTTACTCTTTCTACCTTCATTTTACAGAATAAAATTATTGGATAATACCTAAGCCAAGATCTTTTTATGTATGGAAAAGGAAATTCTTTGTGAATTGTGGTTATTAGGATTGATGTGCATGTGCTTTCTACTTATAAACTAATGCTATTTTCCTTGTCCTTTTGTTTCACTGCTGCTTCAATCCTGATGCATTGTGCTTCTTCCTTGTTTGGATTGTATTTGTTTGCTGCCCAATTACCCTGCATTAAAAGCTTCTTGGTGATAGCAAAGATGTCCTTGCGCCATCAAGTAAGTAGCTAAAGTTTGAATGGCATGTTTGGAGACATGATAATATTTTAATGTGTACTTATAAAAAGCATATGGTATTTTTGTTTTGATTTTTAAGCATTCTACTTTTTTTTCCCAGGCATTGAAATACAAAGTAAAGGATATACATGGTCAGTCAGTGTCCATTAGAGATTGATAGTATTTGTATATTTACATCTCAATTATCTGAAGATAAGATTATTTACTTAATCTATTATCTAGTTAATCATTTAGGACCTTTTCTTTCTGCAGTCACCACAAAGCATAAGTCACACTACTTTGAGGCTGGACATGATGTAAGAAATCACTGCCTTATGAAAATGGAAAATATTGTTTTAGTTTGTCAGAATTTTTACATATTAGATAATTTGGTTATGAAAATGTTTTATTTATATTTTGGGATTTCATCAGTGAACCATGCTTCATATTAGGAATGTAGAAGATATTCCCTTTAAATTTATGTCCAAAAAAAATAGATTTTTTAAATTAGACTCTGTGCTAGCTTTGGAGGATACACAATGCGTAAAACATATGCCCTGCCCTTAAGGATCATTATAGTCTAGCAAGGAACTTAGACCCATGAATAGGTAATTTCAAAGCATAGTGACAGGGGGCAACTTTTGTATTAAAAACCTTAGACCTACTGAGGGAAAAGGAACTTCGGTTAATATCTAAACAAACAAGCATTAATTTTATAGACGAAGAACCTGAAGCTAAAAACCAAAATGTCCAAAGAGTTAGAACTGGTTACTTGCCCAGTGTGTCTTCTACTGGTTTTCAATAATTAAAATATTACTGCATCGTGAATCAGACAAAGATTTTTAACTTTACTGAAGAGCAGTGTGAAAATTATATTAATTAGGAATTTTAGTACTTATTCCTAAATAGTTCTCTGACTGTTGCAAGTAAGTTCACCATTTGCGGCTCATTTTTTTGTTGTTTCATTGGCACAAGGAGGGGACTGAGCAAGATAATGGCAAAGTTTTTTCTGGTTTTAAAATTCTTCGGTCTACAACAGTTGCTGTTTGTCTCTAATACTGCTTATAACATGTATGTATTTTTTCTATAAAGAGAGATGATTTAAGGTAATATGCTAAAATTCCTTTGTAACTGCAACATAGTTTTTAAAATATATTGTTTATGATATAACTGGCATTATTAGAGTAGTAGAAATTTTGAAAGTAAAGTGCACAAATACCCAAACATTTTTATGTTTTCTTATTCAGCCTTACTTGTAATATTTGGCAGATATTTTCAGTGGATTTTTCAGTTACTCTAATTACCTCATACATCAGATGTTGGCTCAGATGAACTGATTGCCACTGCTGAACTTTACAAATAGAATTTAATTTTTAATATTAATTGAAATGGTTCTATTTTAGGAACAAGGTTTTATAAGTGGGGGTGTTTAATTTTTACTTGGAATAGAAGAAATTTATTGTGGTTATATGTTTTAAGCCTATCTAAGTAAAAATATACAGCATGTATTAGGGATGAGTTTATATTGTACTCTGCCAACAGATTAAAAGGGACTGTATAACTATTTCCTGGAGACCATATATCTTTTAGAGTGAAGAGGAATTTCATATAGTACTTTATTATGATCTGTACTATTTATCAACATATTTAAATTTTTTAAGCATTTGAGAAAAGGTATACCATCTGTAAGGGGAGACTTAGGATTTACATAGAGATTTTTTATGATTTAAAATAATTACTTCATTTTATCTTAGCTTTCACTTAGATTAAGGGCATACACCAGACTCTGAAGCTTATAAAATTCTTTAGACTTTATATTGACGAGTTGAATTCAGAAGGTAAAGAATGGTAGTTACAGAGTCACATTCTCCTTAGAAGTTCCAGCTGGTACGTTAATTATATTACTGTTCATTATTCCAATGTGATTTAGTTTCTACTGTAGTTAAGATAGTAAAGCAATATGAACAGCAAAGTAGGTTACTTCCATTACAAAATACAAACAGGAGGGGGCACTGGAATGCTATTTTTAGCAGATGAGGCAGTTGATTATGTCAGAAACTACACTGAAATCATGCAGTGATTCATTCGCCAAATATTTATTCAGTCAGTTAGCAGGTATTTATTGTCACTTTTATGCCAAGGAATACAGGTAAAAACTAAGTCGCTACCCTTTTTTTATATTTAACTAGTCTTTAGTTGTGCAAATGATAGAGGGTATCAAAATGATTTTTATATTATGCAAATCCTTTTTGTTTATATACTTAATATTTGTGACTGGCGTGAGAGAAAAATAGAAAAATAGGTTCTCTGGTTGTTTTTTTTTAAATATACTCTGTATAATGCTATTTCTACAAACTTCACTTTGAGGTTACCAAAATCATACCAGTAAGAAGTTAGAAATGGGTGAATTGAGCTAAATGTACACTTCTTAGACTATTTCCTTTTTCATATACTAAAGTTACTCAAGACGTGGCTACCTGTGTCTTACTGATGGAATACTTAAGCATACTTTAATTCTATTAGCTGTCCTTCTCATCATGTATTTTAAATTACCCTTAAGTATGCTGTCTGATACTATAAAAAATGTAGCATACGTAGATTATAAAGCATAATTACACAGTCAGTACATTTTGAACTTACCACTTAAGAACTTGAATCTTAAATATATTTCATGTCCACCTATGTGCTTCTTCTCTCTTCTTTGCCTGTGCCTGCCACCCAGAGATGACTGTTTTGTATTTTTTATCATTCTTTGCTTTTTAAAAAAATAGATTTTCTTTGTTATTTTAAAATTATTTATGTATCACTAAGGTTTGCTAGGTTTTTAATTTTATCAGAATGGTAGCATGATAACATGTCATCTTCAAGGACTTGTTTTGTAATTAACATTTTATTTCTAACATTCAGCATGTCATTGAGTATAACTGTAGACCCCTCCGTTTTTAGCGCTATGACCTATTTTAATATATGCATATACCACCACATATAAATCCATTTGATTTGTAAAGCTGTTTTGGTTTTTTGCTACTATCAACAGTGTTACTATCAAAATTCTAATTTTTGTCTTTTGGTACACACATATAAAAGCATTTCTAGTTATAAAGCCAAGAGTGGAATTGTTAGACCCATAGGGTATGCTGAAATTTAAAACGACAGGTCTAAATAGTATTCCAAAGTGCTTCTGTCGGTTTATACTCCACTATCAGTGCTTAAAATGTCTCATTGATCCCACCCTTATCTATTCGCTTTATTCAGACTTACTAATTATTTTCAGTTTTACTGAGTGTAAAATTTTTATTTCATTGTGATTTTGATTTGTATTTTTTATTATTAAAGTGAACATCTTTTTGTATATTTATTGACCATTTGCATTTTTCCTTCCATGAAATCGTCATTCAAGTTTTCTCCCCATTTTTTTTATATTCAATATTTTTTAATTGAGGCATAATTGTCATACAACATTCTATTAGTGTCAGGTAAATAACATAATGATGCAATCTGTATATATTGCAAAATGATCACAGCAAGTTTAATTAACATCTATCACCATACAGAGTTAGAGGTATTTTTCTTGTGATGAGAATTTTTAAAATTTACTCTCTTAGCAATTTGAAAATATGCTGGTGCAGTATTATTAACTATAGTCTCCATGCTGCATATTACATCCACCTCACTTATTTATTTTATAATTGGAAGTTTGTACCTTTGACCCCTTTCACTCATTGTGCATCCCCTTCCAATCTCTTCACCTCTGGCAATCACCAGTCTGTTCTCTGTATCTATAAGCTCAGTTTTTATCTTTTTCAATTCTACATTATTTAACTTTGTCTTATTTCACTTTGTATAATGCCCTCAAGGTCCATCCGTATTGTTGCAAATGGCAAGATTTCACTCTTTTTTACGGCTGAGTTAATATTCCATTATGTATATGAACTGCATTTTCTTTATCCATTTATGCAATGATAGACACTTAGGTTGTCTCCATATCTTGGCCGGTATAAGTACTCCTGCAGTGAACATTGGGGAGCATGTACTTTTCAACTTAGTGTTCTTATTTTCTTCTGATAAATACACAGAAATGGAATTGCTGGATCAAATGGTAGTTCTATTTTTAACTTTTTGAGGAACCTCCATACTGTTTTCCATAGTGGCTGCACCGATTTACATTTCCACCATCTATGCAAAAGGATTTCCTTTTCTCCACACCCTCACCAAAAATTTTTTTTCTTGACTTGTTAGTAATAGCCATTCTGAGGAATGTGGGGTGATATCTTACTGTGGTTTGCGGTTTTGATTTACATTTCTGTGATGATTAGTGATGTTGAGCACCTTTTCTTGTACCTGTTGAACATCTACATGTCTTTTTTTGAAAAATAACCGTTTTGATATTCTGTCCTTTTTTAATAGGTTTTTTGTTTGTTTGTTTTTTGCTATTGAGTTGTTGTATGAGTTCTTTATATATTTTGGCTATTAGCCCATTATCAGATACTTGATTTGCAAATATTTTTCTCCCATTCAGTAGGTTGCCTTCTCATTTTGTTGATGGTTTTTCTTCATTGTACAGAAGCTTTTTAATTTGATGGAGTCCCACTAGTTTATTTTTGCTTTTGGAGTCAGATCCAAAAAATCGCTGCAGAGTCTGATGTCAAGGAGCTTATTGCCTGTGCTTTTTCTATGAGTTTTATGGTTTCATTCTTACACTCAAGTTTTCGATTCATTTTGAGTTAACTTCTGTGTATGTTGTAAGATAGTAGTCTAGTTTCATTCTTTTGCATGTGACTATACTTTTCCCAACACCATTTATATGTTGTCATAAATTTATTACCAATATAAGCATGTTATTAGCAGTTTATTTCTGAGCTTTCAGTCCTGTTCCACTGATCTTTATGTCTTTTTTTTTTTTGTCAATACCATGCTGTTTGTATTACTATAACTTTGTATTACAGTGTGAAACTAGGGAGATTAATGACTTCAGCTTAGTTCTTTCTCAACATTTTTTGGCTATGCAGGGTCTTCTGTGATTCCATACAAATTTTAGGATTCTTTGCTCTATTTTTGTGAAAAATGCCATTGGAATATTGATAAGGATTGCATGGGATCCATAGTTTGCTTGGGTGTATAGGCATTTTCAACAATAATTAATTCTTCTATTCCATCAGCCATAAAATATCTTCTCATCTATTTGTATCTTGTTCAAGTTCTTTCATCAGTGTCTTAACAGTTTTCAGTGTAAAGTAGTTCCTCCTTGTCCATGAGGGATACATACATTCCAAGACCCTCAATGGATGACTGAAACCAGAGATAGTATCAAATCCTATATGTACTGTTTTTTTCCTAATATACATACATACCTATGATAAAGCTTAATTTATAAATTAGGCACAGTAAGAGATTAACAACTAATAATAAAATAAAATAATTATAATAATATACTGTAATAAAAATTATGTGAATGTGGTCTCTCAAAATATCTTATTGTATTGTATATACAACATGGATAGGCTGGACAAAGGCATGATTCACGTCTCAGACTGGATGGAGTGGGATGGCATGAGATTTCATCATATTACTCAGAATATACACACAACTTAAAAATTATGAATTGTTTATTTCTGGAGCTTTCCATTTAATATTTTCAGATTGTGGTTGACCATGGATAACAAACCATGGAAAGTGAAACCACAGATAAGGGGGAACTACTGTATAAGTCTTTCAACTCCCTGGTTAAATTTGTTTTTTGGTATTTTGTTCTTTTTGATGCGTCCCCACCCCAATTTTAATATTGCAGTGTTGGTCTTTTTATAATTGATTTATGACTTTTTTTTAAAACATTCTGGATACTAACCTTTTGTTATTTATGTTATTTATGATATTGTTGCAAATATCTTTTTCTTTTCAATTTCTTTATGGTATCTTTTGTTTAAATTAATTCTTAATTTTTTAAAAATGTAGTGGAATTTATCAATTATTTTATGGTTATTTGCTTTATATTTTTAAAAGAATCATTTCTTACCCCATGTTTATAAAGATTATTATATTTTCTTCTAGAAGCTTTCAAGTTTCACTTTTTACATTTATGTCTTTAATTTTCATGATTGTTCTTTGTGCGTGGTTTGAGGGTGAGGACCTATTCTTCCAGTATGAATAACCAATTTTCCTAGTATCAGTAATTGAATAGACTTTTCTTTCCCCACCTTTATTGTGTATCTAGGCTCCACATAATCGTAGGTTTGTTTCTGAGAGCTCTGTTATGTTTTTTAGGTCAGTTTGTCTTTCCACATCCGCACCATACATTTTCAGTTTCAGTAATTTTTTGGAGTTAAATGGATCTTGGTTTAGTAACTGAAGGAACCACCATATACTTTTTGATAGTGAAGCTTTATAAAAATATAAATCATTCACTTTCAGTGTGCCTGGACCCTACAAGGACTTGAGGACTTATGGGAAAATAAGGCAGACAAAATTTCTTTCTCTTAGGGAATTTATTAATTATTGAAGGCAGATAATAAGTAAATGATGTGATTTCAGACAGTGATAGGAGCTATACTAAAAATCATGTAAAGTGATAGAGTATAACTGTGGTGTAGTAGGCAGTAATGGAAAAAAAATAATTGATGAATTATACTATAAAAATAGGAAGTTATTTATCAAAAGGCACCATGAAGGGTTTTTCTGAAGAAATGACATTTGAACATAGCAAATGATGAGAGAGGTTAATAATTAGAAGATTTGGATTACAAGTATTTCAGGTAGAAGGAACAAGAAGTAATAAAGGCCTAGATACTTGGGCAAGATGATTTGTTTTGAGGAATACCAAGAAGGCTATTATGACTGGAGCCAAGGGAGGAAAGAGGAGAGTAGTGGAGAGTGAGGCTGAGAAGATAAGCAGGGGCCAGACACTGTTGAATCCTTAGGCCATGGAATTTATTGCAGCTTTAATGAAGAACTGTTGAGGATATTTCTGCATGATGCAAATCTGATTTATAGTTTACAAAGATCGCTTGGGTTTCCATGTAGAGAATGAACTCTAGGCAAGCGAGGAGCAAGCTGTGAGTCTGGAGACTAGGTAGAAATCTGCCTCTTGCGATCCAGTGGAGAGGTAATAGTGACTTGGAATAGGGTGGTAGTTGTAGAAATGGGGATACATAGAAAGACTCCAGGTAAATTTTGAAGGTAGAATATAAAGACCTCAGAGATAATGGGATGTGAAGTGTGAAATAGAAAAACCGAGTAATACATATAAGGGTTTTTTTTGTTTTGTTTTTTGGGTTTTTTTTTTGCGTGAGAATGTTGGGGAGGGAAATAGTGATTCCATTAACTGAGTTAGGAAAGAGGAAGGTTTGGAAGATAAGCAGAATTAAAAATTATGTTCTGGATAAATTTGAGTTGCCTATTAAAGAACAGAGGTGACTATAAGGCTGGTAATTGGATATTTGAGTTTGAGCTCAGGAGGAGATATAAATTTAGGAGTCAACAGTAAGTCGATTCTTTTTTTAATAGACTTGATGGGAAAGTAAATTTTTTATGTCTTGGCTGATACATGGAAGTATTTGAATGTTTGCTTTGAAATTTAAGGAGCTAAAATATAATTTTGAAAACTTAGCATAATAGAAAACATATTAACACAATTTTATTAAAAAATACAATGATAAAAATGTAAGCATGAAGTTCTAGTTAAGATAAAAATTAAATATAGAGTGAAGAAAGACTCTTTCTTGCTCAGAATAAAAGTAAAGCTTTGTAGACTGAAAGCACAAAACATGAAAGGATTTGGAGAGATCCTAGGGCATTGTGGTGTTGCTTATGATTATTCATCCTATTCCTTCATTGAGTATTCTTCTCTTTTCTGTTCTCTCTGGAACAGGGCACTACCTTCCTCTATTAGTAGCTTGGCTAAGTGGGTGAATAGCAGCCTGAAACACTATTTAAATTGGTTTTTGAGGCAGCAACCTTTTAAGAGCCAGATTTTGGAACCAAATTGTCCTGAGTTAGAATCTTACCTCTATTACTTAGTCTTAGGCAAGGCAACCTCTGAACCTCAAGTTTCCCATGTTTAAAACAGGAATTGTACCTACTGTCCATGAAAAGTAGAAATTCTAGTGAATGTCAAATATTATTCTGCTACTAATTTGTATTTTTTTACCACTTATGATGTTTAGTGTCTTTTCATGTGTTTGTGGATCATGTATATTTCCTCTGTGAAATGGCTGTCATTTGCTTATTGTTCTATTGGTAAATATAAAGAGTAGTCAATAGTGCAGTAAACCTTGGAGTACTCGTTCTTATCAAATGAATATATCTCTTCATTTTTTAATGTCTATATGTGTGTATAATTTTACTGATACATACCTATCAATTTCTTTGGGATTGATAGCAAATTAAAAGAAAACAAAATAATTATGCAAATTTATTAAAGTATTGAATTGGTAGAATTAATGTAGCCATTGAGGCAGGTTCAATCATTGTCCTATTCCCTGTTATTAACTATGCAATTATATAAATATAGCACTGAAGTTCTAAAGTTTTTTCCCTTTTTTCCTTGAGCTGTGATAGCAAACAGTGAAGAATCTCAACTTCTGACACCAGGAAAGATGAGTCATCGCCAAGGGAAAGAAGCGTATCCAACACCAACCAAAGATTTGTATCAGCCAGCTTTCAGTCCAGCAAGTCCTCAAAGCCAGGGTAAGAGTTGTAGTTTTAATGTTTTTTTGTTGTTGGCTTTTTTTTTCAGGGGAGAATGACATTTTGGGTCTACCATAACTTTTTTCTTTTGAACCCTTTGGCTTTATAGGGTTTTTTGCTTGTTTGTTTTGGTCATCCATGCTACTCTTGAAATGAGTACATTTTTCTTCAGAGACCTTTGATTTCTCTTATATTCTCCAGCATACTTTGTTAGTTATTACCATTCTTCAAATTATTGATTCTCAAATTTTGTGGTCTTAGGATTCCTTTACACTGGTAAAAATTATTGCAGACCCCAAAGAGCTTTTGTTTATGTGGGTTAACTTATTGATTTTTATTGTAAATTAAAACTAGGAAATTTTTAGATTGCTTATTATTCATTTAATATTATAGTAATAAACCCATACATGTGAATATGAATATCATATTTTTAGGAAAAGGACCTGTGAGAAAAATGGTATTCTTTTAATTTCCTCAGCCTTGCGACTGTTACTATCTTGGGCTGGATGATCTATTGTGTCAACAGTCTTGTGCATTGTAGGATGTTTTGCAGCATCATTGAGCTCTATCCAGTAGATGTTAGTAGCACTTTCCCTAGTTGTGATAATCAGAAATGCCTCTAGACATTGCCAAATGTCCCTTGAGGGGCAAAAATTGTGTTTGGTTGAGAATTACTGTTTTACAGTTTTTGAAAATCCTTTTAATTTCTAGCTTAAAAAAAAGACACCTGAATTTTTATATCTGCTTCTGCAGTCAGGCTGTTGTGATGAGATGATTTGATATGACAATTTGGCCTCACATGTATGTGTCATTGGCAATACATACATACTTTTATACATAATTGTAGTTATTCATCTTTAATACTACATCAAAATTGACCAGTGGTACTTTCTTAAATGTTCATTGCAATATGGACTATGAAACCTTATCAGTAAGCTTTTTGGACTTTTGAATTAAAATCCACTGATTTATCCTGAACTTTGATTGACTGTTTACTCATACACGATTTTGAAATATTACGCATGAGTCATTGAGAAACAGTTGCTCACTGAATTATGCAGATCTACCAAGTGTTGACACATTTTAAAATACACTATAATGAGGTGCTTTATACATACTTCTTTTTCCACCTCAAGTATTAAAACTACCTGTACTCAAGGTTTATGATTAATATTTTTACTGCTTCATCAAGAACATTCATAAGTGAAACTGGCCAATTACTTCAAGTTCATGGCAGTGAAGAAATTGGTGCCTGCTACTATAGTTTGGTGCCTCTGCCTTGATTTGTGCTAAGGTGCTAGCAGTTTAGCATTGGTTTTATGCCATCAGTGGAAATCTCAATGCAATGAAAAAGTATTGTGAAATAGTTTTAACCTTTTAGACCTCTAAAAGAATATTGGGGACTCCTGGGGATCATGGTTCTCACTTCCTTACTCCTAATTGATATGTTTTATATATTGGATTCTACTCCTTAGCTAAAGTTTATTTAATCAAATTCTTTGAACTCTTCTGTGGTACTACTGATAGCCATAGTGGAAAAACAAGAACATCTATATGAGAGAGAAACATTGATTGGTTACCTCCTATGCATACCCGGACTGGGGACTGTATGTGCCCAGTCTGGGAATCGAACCCACAACCTAGGTATGTGCTCAGACTGGGAATCAAACCTGCAATCTTTTGGTTCTAGGACGATGCTCCAACCAACTGAGCCACACCAGCCAGGGCTAGGTGGAAACATTTTTATACAGCATTGTTAGAACTGGAAAAACTGTACCAGAAGATAAAAATAAATGCTATGTTAACATTTATCACTTAGTTGTTGAATATATTTTTGGAAAATTAGCATTTTTACTTGCCAGATGTTTTTTGAAGACTGAAAATGCATATATGATACACTGGTATAAATAAGTTTCATTAAGACAAAATTCTGAAAGGATAAAACTTACCTGGTTTTTCCATTCTGTGCACCAAAATTTTGACTGTTTTAGATATGGTTTATGTGATTCATTTACCTGTGCACTAGAATATTTAGAGGAATTCTTTAACTTGAAACTTAATGAAGCAACAAAAGGGTTAATTACTAGTAATTTACCCTCATTTATATTTATCAAGAACATTTTCAGGCAAACAGGGAATTTAAGAAACTAGTACAATAAATACTACCATCAAGTAGATTTAAGCTTTGTTGTGTTTGTTTAATTTATTTAGGGATGATATTGTGCCTTAGAATACTTAATAAATCTCTAAAGATTAGAACACTTTTATGTAACCACAAAACCTTTATCACAACTAACAAAATTAATAGCTATTTAACATGACCTAATACCTAGTCCATATTCAACAAATGCCTCAGGTTGTCCCCAAGTCTTTTGTATCAGGCTTGTTAAAACTGGATCCAAGTAAGGTTCAGAAAATGTGCAAATGTTACTTAGTAAATTAAATTCACATTATCTGGCTACATATTTATCAAAAATATAGAATACTTGTTTCCACATGCATCAGATAAGAAAAGGAAAATTGTGGCAGTAGACTGTGTAGGTGAAATTCTTTTACCACCCTTGCTAAGAGTTACCAACTTCTCAGACTTTGGAAACAAATGGGAGGAAATCTCAACGGAAAAGAGCTGAGAAACTAGTGCATGTGAGATTTGATAATCCTTTAATGCTGTGTGTGTGAGTGTGTGTGTATAAAATAAAAACCCAGATTTACCTTCTGAAGGGCAGACCCTTTGTAGGACAGACTTCTTCAGCTAGGTGAATGTTCTAGGAATCTTATCTGTATCAATGTTCCAACTGGCATTGTTGTGAAAGGCTATACTTGGCTTCAGTGAATTTTTTTTAAGGTTCTTTTAATGTGTCTGCCCATTTCATGATTGGTGATTTATGAGCACACCTGCCCATACCGTGCTGACTGTTCAGCAGTTTTTAACTGAAGACGACTTGACCACCGTCCCCAAACCTCCCCATTCACCTGGTTTTGCTGAGAGCGACATTTTTCTTTTGTTTCCCGGAATGAAAAAAGTCCTCAAAGGGAAACGCTTTGCTGGTATGGAAGAAGTGAAACAAAAAAATGACAGAAGCACTAAAAGGCATCAAAATCAGAGTTCAAAACTTTGGAGCAGTGGGAAAAATGTCTCAATAGTTGCATTGCATCAAATGGAGAGTACTTGAAACGTGACTAAAGATTAAACATGTAAGAATAAATACACAATTTTTTTATAAATAAATTCTGTTCCATTTCAGGGGGATACCACCGTGTGTGTGTGTGTGTGTGTGTGTGTGAGAGAGAGAGAGAGAGAGAGAGAGAGAAACTGATAGACGTGTTTATGGGGATAAAGTATCGTTTAGTGTTCTTAATGTTCATCTTACTGCTTTGTTAAAAGTACTAGGGCCTGGCAAGGGTAAGACAGGCTCCTCACTTTGTAAAGATGCTTAAAACAAAGCTAAATTATTCTTTCTCACTTTTCAGTAAATGTTTTCAAAGTATTTCAGTCTCCCCTGTAGAAGCATCGGAAAGCTGAAGAATAAACATAGATATTGCAACGTTTCAGAAGAGAAATTTAGAAAAAATATTTCATTCTGATTTTCTTAATTTGTCAAATATTATTGTATATTCTCTTTTATTATCTGACAGGTACTTTCATAGCTCTGTGAAGCAACTACCCAAATTCAAGGAATTTTGAAACAGAAAACAGCATCATCTTAAGAAATAACTTCAGAAATCTGACATATTTTGAGGAGTGAAAAACTAAGTAAAAAATTAACACGAGCTTTAATTTATTCTAATTCTAAAGAAAGCAACCTATAGTTATAAAACAAAGCACAGCACTTTTTATTATTCATGCTTGTAACTGAAAAACATTGTAAAAATATATTTATGTCATTCCCATTCTCAAAAAGTCAATGGCTGACTGTTGCCTAGAGCAGTGTCTAAGTCTGGCTGTGTCTGAGAATCCCCTGGGACTTGTTTATTAGGTACACATTGTACTGCAACCTTTAAAAATCTCTAGGGTGAGATTGTACTTATAAGCTCTCCATGTGTATCTGATGCAGTAATATTTGCACAAGCAAGAGGAAGCTGGCAGCCAAGAGCATAAATTGCAGACTGCATAATATGGTTGTCAGTGCTCGTACGTAGTATACCTGATTTTACTCTACCCTTCCAGTTCCATTTTGTGTTTCTTTGCATCATGAACCCAGATAGGTGGCTTTCTTCAGTATTCCCCAGTGAGACTATGTTTTTATTTATCTGGTCCTCCACTGTGGAATATCCTCTCCCTTCACTTTGCTTATCTAATACTTCTCAAATTCCAGGGTGCTGTTAGTAAAAAAATGGCCTCAGAGTAAAGATCAGATCAAGAGTGCTTCTGTAAAATTCTTTGTTGAGACCTCAGAAAGATCAGAAAGATTTCAGACCAGTCCTTTTAGAGCTTTTCCACTAGAGGCTTAAAGAGTTTTAAAGGCGTACCTTTTTAGAATGTCTCAGCTAGTTAAAAAACCTTCTAAGGACTCCTAAGGCTGATGTCCCACAGCACCATGATACTCAGCCCAAAGCAGAAAATGGCCTGTCTCAAAGAGATTTGCGGACATGGCATCTGTCTAATGGAGTTAATTTCAATAAAATTTATAGGAAATCCACAAAGCTTTTATAAAAATGGTTCTAATGGAAGCACCACAGTATACACAGAAAAGAATACATGTAGTTCAACTAAAAAGAGGCTTTGTGTGTATGGGGGATTCCAATCTTGTATGGGCAGGAAGCAAATGGAGAAAGCTGCACTGATGTAAACATGAACTGTTTCTTATGAAACAGGAAGAATGACTGAGAGGGTGGAGCCAGGACCCCAGAGGCAGAGTCGAGATTCACAGGGGGGCTATTTTTCAGGGAGCAGAAACTGTCTTCTAACCAAGTTGATGATATGAGCTGAGCAGTTTTCACAATTGCCATGGTACTAGTATGTGCCTTCTGTGTAACTCTCCATCCCCTACAACTTCTGAGCTCAAGTGTATTGCAGTCCTATCCCTGGCTTTTTGCAATGGGGCAGATAAGTTATCTTTTGAGGAGATGGGATTTGGGCTTAAGAGTTCTACCTCAGCTCTATGTGAGGAACTAAACCCAAGGAGAATCATCTGTTCTTGAACCTGATTTCAAAGTAACAAAATCCTGGCCTTATATCTGGAGCTACAATAGGATGACTTTTTTGTGGGGGTAGAGGGGTGAGGGAGGGTATCAAATGTATTTTGCATGTGGAAGGAAGTGAATTAGGTTAACTGTGGTATATTTCATTTTCAAAGACAACTGCAACGTTATCTTTTATCTCACATGCTCTTTTTCTGTGTGTTCTTGAAACTTGCCCCCAAGAAATGGAGTCTCTTCCTGCTCCACCTCTACCCATGTTGAATCTAGATTTGCTGTGTACATCTTTCATCTGCTGGTTCCTGCCCTTGTAAAGCTTACAGTCTCATTTTTAAATGAATAAAAGCAATTTTGAGGATGATCTTCATGTGCTGGTAGCTGTTCTCCAATATGAACCTTACATGTAATATTGTTCCTGTGTTTGCTAAAAGGGAGTCCTACAAGACATTAGATGATCATGCAGCAGGAAATAATGGCATTGGTTTTAATGATATTTTTTAAACTCATACTAATAGATACCATCTGTTGAGCACTTATTGAGTTTGGCTATCATGGCAGAAGTTGTATGTGCAAACAATCCCACAAGAAGAGGCTCAGATACTGTGTCTGCTTTACAAGTGAAAAAACTAAGGATTAGAGACATTAAAAATTTGTTTAGCCCTGGCCAGTGTGGCTCAGTTGGTTGGAACATTGCCCTGTAAACTGAAAGCTTTCAGGTTCGAATCCCAGCCGGGGCACATGCCTGGGTTGTGGGTTCAGTCCCCTTCAAAGCGTGTAAGGGAGGCAACTGATCGATATTTCTTACATCAGTGTTTCTCTCCTTTTCTCCCTCTCTTCCCCTCTCTCTAAAATCAATAACCATGTCTTTGGGTGAGAAAAAAAAAATTGTTTACATTCACAAAACTAGTAAATGTCAGAGGCAGATTTCAAATTCAGGGCTGTCAAAGCCCACATTTTTAACTGTTCCACTATACTGGAGTGAATTACAGTGTCAACTATTTTCTTTTTTGTGTTATACATGCCATGGTGCTAGAAATTCGTATTTTGCCAGTGCTTTAAAATAGCAAGGATTCTCATTCTTCCTCTTTTTTAGCTGAATCTCTGTCATGCTTATTATTTCATTCCAATTTATAGTAGATCATTATCCCTTAAAAACATTTTTTTTTTTTTTTGCAGTGCATTCCTGCCATCATTTTAGGATTTTGGGGTTTTTTTTTGAGGAACTTCGGGGAGACTCTGGCTCTCCTCACTAAAGCCCACATACAGCAAGATATTCTTTTATTTGTTATACATTTAGATTATGATAATCAGATTATTCCAAAACTTGTGTATTTGCCAGACTTTTCCCTTATTCAAAGACTAAGTACCAGTTTACTTCAAAATAATTTTAACTTAGGTGATTTGTTGAAGTCTATAAGTGGTTACAGACTTGTCAATAGGATGGTATTTGATTTATCTATGGTGACTTCTTTGAGCTAAATGTATGTCAGTCATTTTGAGAGAGAGAGAGAGAGAGAGAGAGAAAGAGAAAGAAAGAAGAAAGGAAGGAAGAAAGAAAGAAAGAGAGGGGGAGAGAGAGAGAGAGAAAGAAAAGAAAAGGAAGAAGAAAGAAAGAAAGAAAGAAAGAAAGAAAGAAAGAAAGAAAGAAAGAAAGAAAGAAAGAAAGAAAGAAAGAGAAAGAAAGAGAGAGAGAGAGAGAGAAAGAAAGAAAGAGAAAGAAAGAAAGAAAGAAAGAGAGGGAGGGAGGGAGGGAGGGAGGGAGGGAGGAAGGAAGGCAGGAAGGAAGACATAGATTAGTTAGGCTTGTTGTCTCCCTTATTCTCTCTACTTCTGAATAAAGGCAAAGCCACAGAAACCTAGTGATTCAGTTATAGCTCATCCCTCTGGAACCCACTTGAGATTGTTATCAAAGCTTGTCGAGTTAATAAAATTTATCTTGTAGCTACCCTGTCACTTTTTGGTCATAAAAGTCTATTTTGCATGGTTCTATTTTTTAAAAATTATCTTTCAATTATGGTACTTTGTGAGAGAATATGAAATGTTGCTTTACCAAATTTAAATGAGTCTACTTCAAATTAATTTTTAAGTACTTAAAATTTTAAAAACTCTGAAACTAAAAGTTTCACGTACTTAATCAGTTTTATTAAAATTAATTTAGATAATGCTTGGTTCATCTAAGCTGGAATTAAAATGTCCATATTTAGTATTGTGTTTATCTTTTAGTAACTTCTCTTAAACCTGAGAAGTCCTTCCCCATGAATGCTGTGGCAGCATTAAACATGACACATCTTCAACGTAAGAGAAAACTTCAAAGTAAAGGATTTTCTCTGACAGAGAGATTACTAGGATAAAGCTGTACCATATCCTCCAGGGTGACAGTTGTAGACATTACTGGTATAATCTCAGGTGACTAACACTAAGTACCTTCATTAAACTGGTTCACAGACAAAAGGAAACCTAGGAGTTATTCTTCCATGAACTGAAGCAATTCCTCCTTCCTTGGTAAGGCATTCCTTGGATCAGTTCTGATCATATATGAGACCACATGTGTACGGAACACATAACGAGTATGTTCTTGAATATGTGTGTTATATTCCATGAAAATCATTTTACCTAAAAGAGAGCTTGAATTTAGCTCCCCCACCCCACCCCTACTACCTATAATTTTTCTTCCCTGAATGTTGTGCTTTGTTTTATAGTTGTAGGTTATTTTCTTTAGAATTAGTATAAATTAAGAGTTTGTATTACTTTTACACTTAGTTTTTCACCCTGGTCACAAAAGGCTGTTATGCATGATTTCATTTTTTAAAAATTATCTTTCAGTTATGGTACTTTGTTAGAGAATATGAAATGTTGCTTTGCCAAAACTTAAATGAGTCCTCTTCAAATTAATTTTTAAGTATTTAAAATTTTAAAAACTCTAAAACTAAATAGAATATATCAGATTTCTGAAGTTATTTCTTAAGATGATGCTGTTTTCTGTTTCAAAATTCCTTGAATTTGGGTAGTTGCTTCACAGAGCTATGAAAGTACCTGTCAGATAATAAAAGAGAATATACAATAATATTTGACAAATTAAGAAAATCAGAATGAAATATTTTTTCTAAATTTCTCTTCTGAAACGTTGCAATATCTATGTCTGTTCTTCAGCTTTCCGATGCTTCTACAGGGGAAACTGAAATACTTTGAAAACATTTACTGAAAAGTGAGAAAGAATAATTTAGCTTTGTTTTAAGCATCTTTACAAAGTGAGGAGTCTGTCTTACCCTTGCCAGGCCCTATTACTTTTAACAAAGCAGTAAGATGAACATTAAGAACACTAAACGATACTTTGCCCCCATAAACATCATTCATATATGTATTTTTGTTGTTTTTGTTTTTAACTTAAGACAACATTAAAGGATTATCAGATGTCACATGCAGTAGTTTCACAGCTCTTTTCTATTGAGATTTTCCCCAATTTGTTTCCAAAGCCTGAGAGGTTGATAACTCTTAGCAAGAGTGGTAAAAGAATTTCAGCTATACAGTTTAGTGCTACAATTTTCCTTTACTTATGTGATTCATGTAGAGGGGAGTTTTCTGTATTTTTCATAAGTATGTAGCAAGATAATATAAATTTAATTTACCAAAAAGCATTTGCACATTTTCTGAGAAAAGATAAACAGTACTCACATCTGCAAGTACTTTGGTTGTTTCCATTTCCCTCGGTTGTTGTAATTTTGAACATATCTAAATTTTGCTTAAGGATGAAACTGAAAGTTCAGAAAACTTCTCTTTCTAGGTGAAGGAAGGATATTTGTGGCAGATGGACAAATACGCTCTGCGGAGTATTTTCCAAGGGTCTCCTTTATGGAACTGGCCCTTACTTAGCCTACTCAGTGCATAATTCCATACTAAAGAGTAAGAGCACACCAAAAATGATGTTCTCAACCACTGCCTTCAAGAGTTTAATTTGTAATTAGAAAATATCGGGACAAAAACTGGGAAACATGAAAACATATAAGGGAACTTTCAGTTCCAGTAACATGGCAATCTGGATGTTCAAAAGAAAAAAAGAAAAGAAAAACCTCCCTAGTAAGAACATCAAAATGCTAAGTACAGTATTTTGAAATTTGATTTTTAAAGTGTGGCAGAACTGTCAGTGAAGTAACGAAATTAATAGGAAGTGGCAGAATTATTGAGAGAGTGGGCATCCAGATGAACTCTGGAGCCAGCATTTGTCTTAACAAAGCCTACAGTTTAGGTTTTAACAAGAGAAAGGAGAAAAGACCTGTGGCTCATTCGTGTTGGAAATCTGAATTGAAGACCTCTCCGTGCGAAATTAGGAGTCCTAAAGAGGAACGTTCCTAGTTAAAAAAACAAAAAAACAAAAAACCTAAAGCTGGAAAACATGCCCACAGAGGAAGTTGGTGCTCTATTTCAAAATTTGTATGGAACCAAAAAAAGACCCCAAATAGCCTCAGCAATCTTGAGAAAGAGCAACAAAGTTGGAGAGACGTCAATACCTGATATCAAACTAATACAAGATCACTGTAATCAGAACAGTCTGCTGCTGGCATAAGAACAGACACATAGATCAATGGAACAGAATAGCCCAGGAAGAAACCCATGCCTTATGGTCAATATTTGACACAGAAGGCAAGAGCATGTAATGGAGTAAAGACAGTCTCTTCAATAAGTGGAGTTGTAAGAACTGGAGTAGCACTTTTCAAAAATAAATGAAACTAGACCAGCACCTTATACTGTACACTAGAATAAACTCAAAATGGATAAAAGACTTAAAAATATAAGTTGCGATACCATAAAGATCCTAGAGAAAAATCATAGGCAGTAAAATTTTAGATACCTTGTGTAGCAATATTTTTGCTGATACATCTCCTAGGGCAAGGGAAACAAAGGAAAAAGTAAATGGATGGGACCACATCAAATTAAAAAGCTTTACACAGCTGAAGAAACCACCAGCAAAATGAAAAGGGAACTGACAGTATGAGAGAACATATTTGCCAGTGTTACATTGGACAAGGGTTTAATCTCCAAAATGTGTTAGAACTCATACAACTCAACACCAGGAAGACAACCTAATGAAAAAAGGGACAAAGGACCTGAATAGAGACTTCTCCAGGGAGGAAATACAGTTGACCCATAGATATATGAAAAAGTGCTTAACATCACTAGCCATCAGAGAGAAGCAAATTAAAACGATGAGATGTTACCTGACAACTGTCAAACTCACTATCGTTAATAAATCAACAAACAACAAATGCTGGCGAGGATGTGGAGACAAGGAACCCTAGTGCACTGTTGGTGGGAATACAGACTGGTGCATCTGTTCTGGAAAACAGTATGGTGTTTCTGCACAAAATTAAACTGGAACTGCATTTTGACCCAGTAATTCCACTTCTGGGAATATATCCTAAGAATCCCAAAACACCAATTCAGAAGAATATTCAGAAGAATATGTGGCTTCTGTGTTCGTAGCAGCGTTTTTTACAATAGCGAAGATTTGCAAACAGCCTAAGTACCCGCCTGTAAGATGAGTAGATAAAAAAGCTGTGGTACATTTACACAATGGAATACTATGCGGCAGTGAAAAAAATTCTTACCTTTGCAACAGCATGGATGGAATTCGAGACTATTATGTTAAATGAAATAAGCCAGTCAATGAAAGACAAATACCATATGATCTCATCTATTACTGGAATCTAATGAACCAAAATATATTAATGAGCTAAATAGAATCAGAGGCACAGAAACATGGAACAGACTGACAGCTATAAGAGGGGAGGTGGGAGGTGGAAACTGTTTGAAAGGTGAAGGGATTAGACAAAGAACATGTATGAAGGACCCATGTGTATCAACAATGATATGGGGATTGACTGGGAATGGGGGGTTAGCTGGGGGAATGGGAGCAAAGGGGAAATCATTGGAACAACTGTAATAGCATAAACAAACTAACGTTTAGAATTAGGAACAAGAAAAAGAAATGTACCATTTATACTTCATTTGAACAGTGCACTTGAGATTCAGCCAGTAAGGTAAAAGAAAGAAAAGTAAAGGAAGAAACGAATTTTTCTATATTTACAGCTAGTATAATTGCTTATACAGATTCACAGATAAATTATTAACATTGCTAAGAACTTAATGGATATATATTAACTGCAGTTCTGTGTACCAGTAACGAATGGTTAGAAAAATGCATTTCAAACAATACTGTTTAAAATAACACAAAATATGGCACATAGCAATAAATATAACAAAAGAAGTGAAATATCTTTACATGGAAAAGTATGACTTTATGTCTTTTCAGTAAATGGAGAGAGATACCATGTTTCCAATAGGGAAATCCAGTTTTATTAGCATGTCATTTCTCATCTTGATTTTACCTGTTCAATGTGTTTTTAATCAATTTCTCAACAGGATTTTCATGGTACTTGATAAGGCCATAGTACTTTGATAAGATCTTTTTTAACTTTCTAGGGAGAGCAAAGGACAAAAAAGAGTTAAGACACTCCAGAAGAAGCAGAGCCAAGCAAGGGTTGAGGGTTATGTAGCCTTACTATAATGTTCTAGTAAATAGTGCAAGAGGTATTTATTGTTGCTCAAATAGACAAAGAGATGAATGAAACACAACAGAGACTTAGAAATATAACCTAGCATATATGGAAACTTAATTTATGACATATTGTTCAATAAATCGTTCGGGGGAAATTAGTTTATATGAGAAAAAAATGAAAACAGATCTCTCCCTCTATGTATAAATCAATTCCAGATTAAACATGAAAGATAAAACTTTTAAAGTTACAAACTATAGAAAAATATTTTTATATCCTTGGTGAAAGAAATGGTTTAAAAAAAAACAAAACAGACACACATCCCAAACTGAAAAGAAGACTGACATTCTGCCTTGTTGAATTTAAGAACATCTGTTCATCAAAAGATACCATAAAAAATAATGAAGAAACATTTCAATGCATGTAACTGACAAAGAATTAATATTTAGGAAAAGTAAAGTACTCTTATGGATCAACCAAAAAGACTAAAACCCACTAGGAAATATGTCCAAGACTCATGAATAGCTATTTACAGAAGAGATAAAATGGTGATAAAGTGTGAAAAGATGCTTAATATTATTAGGAAAGTGGCAGAGTTAAATTTCACACCCACCAGATTGAAGTAATTTTAAAGTCTGACAATTAACAAGCGTCAGTGAGGATGTGAAACAGGAACTCTCATTTACTACTGGTGGAAGCATGAGTTGGTGGAATGATTTTGGTAAACAGTTTTGGCATTTCATAGTAAAGTTGATGATGAGCAAACCCCCAGGGGTGTCGAATCTGTGGCTCTGGATGGCTATGAATGCAGCCCAACACAGAATCGTAAATTCACTGGACACCTTTTTTTTTTGCTCATCAGTTTTCGTTAGTGTTTGTGTATTTAATGTGTGGCCCAAGACAACTCTTCTTCCAGTGTGGCCCAGAGATGCCAAGAGGTTGGACACCTCAACTTAGCGTTTATACTCCTTAGTACATCCTAGACTTAGCGAACTCTCTCACAAAATGTATACCAGCAGAATTGTTTGTAAGGAAAAAAATCTGGAAAAATCCAAATGTACCATCATCAGTGGAATAAATATACCTGTATTACAATATATTCATATAGTAGGCTATCATACAACAGTGAAATGAATGATTTAAAGCTACAAGCATCAACATGGAAGAATATACAAAACAAATTGAGGTTTTTGCAGTATGTAAAGTTTAAAAACACGTAAAATGCAGTATGTAAAGTTTAAAAACATGTAAAATGAATCAATACATTGTGAAGGGATAGAAACATGGTACAAAATAGAATGAGTAAAACAGAATTTGGGAAATCAATTAACTCTGGTAAGAAGGGAGGGGGTGTAATGAGGCACTCATGGGAACCTTCAAAGGTACTTGTAATGCTATTTCTTTTTAAGTTGGTGGTCATTAGCTAGGTTTTCATTTTTATTAATGTTTAAAATATACATATGTTATATACACTCTTGTATATACATATGTAGAATAAATGTATCTCTTTCTTATTCCGGTATAGTCTGTGAACTGGTACTGGTCCCTGTGGTTCTTTCCTAGTTCCATAACTACATGAGAAAAATAAGTACACTAATTAGAGTTTGTCGTTAGGTACAATTCCTTCAGTGTAAAGGACTGTCCTTTATTATGAGATTATAGTGTTCTTACTACATGATGTTTAATATTCTTTTATAAATAGAGATTACGAATTACAGGTTTTTAAAAATGTCTTATCTAGATGAAAACCCTCATAGTAGTGCCACAATTTGGGGGGAAATTTTTAGTGGTCCACAGCATTTAAATCTAGGAACCGTAGGTTTTTGTCCTTTACCTATGTGAAGACATTGTGGATACATGGTAAAGATAAGGGAATTTTTGTCAATAAATGGAATAATAGAACATGAAGTTAGTTGGATATGTGGATACAACTGTGAAACCAAAATAGCTTCTTCAGAACCTTGTTGGCCTCATCATTAGAAAATTTCTAGAGTGTGGCAGCCTGTAGTTTAATTTATGTCCAACTTCAGAGCCTCCCTCCGAAGTTGGGTAGATTCTCTGGTGGTAAGTAAAAAGACGTGAGCATTGGCACCAATATTTGGTTATCATCTGGGAGAGGGAGTAGAGCAATCAGTATTCATGCTTGTCATGCTCGAATGAGCAATGTTGTCTTATAACTTGGATCTCATGCTTGGAGAGAAGGGCTATAAGTTGTGTTACTTTTGGAACCATTAGATTCAAATGGGTATAGTAGGGAATGCAGTTTTATCTGTTATGCTTTGAGAACTTAGTTATATAGAAGGAAAGAATAGTAGCTTTTTCCCCTAACAATATTTGCACAGATTTCTAGTGGAGGAATCCTTGAAACATACATGCTTTTTAAGTTTTGAGTTGAGTCTTTGATTTACAAACTCTTTATATGTAAAGTATGATCCAGTTAGTGGACTATGTCGTATAGGCTCCCCTTTCTTCTTCACTATTATTAGGCTGTACCTCATTTTCCTCCTTCCTTCCGCAGACCCTATTGTTGCCTGGGACCTTCATTTTTACCCCAGGTCTTTGAGTCTCACCATACCACAAAACTGCTTGATGCTTTATCTGTGTTGACAGGCGTAGGGAAAGGAAAATGAGGAGGAGTAGGCAAGTAAACCTAACTCCCATTCCTGGATTCTAATCTTGGCTCTGTTCTCTGTGACCTTAAGCATATGCCTCTCAGAACCTGATTACTTTATCTGTAATATCAGTATACTACTCATTTTATATGTCATATTGTTAGTATTTAAATCTTTTGAGAATATATATGAAAACATTAATTGCTGTATAAGTGTGAGGTAATATTATTGTGGTTGCATTCATAGGTACTATTAGTTTAGTACATTTTTAGTTAAATAGATTATTGTGGACAGTCTTATAACCCTAAGCACCTCATTAAACATTTACTTTGTAGAAGTAGACTCTGAATTTAAATCAGCTTTTAATGAGCATGCATTCACACATGTATTGAAAGTGTACTCAATAAGAGTAGAAACTAGGAACTGTTATCTTCATAACTATCTTGTGCTTAACATGGTTGCTAACACATAGTAGGTGCTCATTAAATTTTTGTTGAATGAATGATCATCTAATACACATAAATAATTTTAAAGAACTTGTCATCCAACAGAAAGTACTGTCTTATACTTATTGCAGTGAATGTGGATCTATAAACAAGAATGCTATTCAGTCTAAGATTCTTGGACCATCCTCTTAATTTTATATGTGCTTTTATGTTGAGAATATAGTTAATGTTGAGAATCTACAGAGTTATTTTCTGAGGAAATGTAGGACAGTAAGATTGCTTCGTATAATTTTCGAGCCATATAATCAGTAGCAAGATATTACTAATTACAGCTAAGAAACTGCTTTGCCGTTTTGGAGGATGGAAGTTAACAGAGAGCCGTATTGTTGAATTTTGTTCTATTTTAAAGCAAAGGTCATTATCTCCCATCTCAATTTATATGTTCTTTGAAAGGTTATTAACAGACTTATTTGCTAAGCCTGAGCTATGTCAGTGTGTGAACTGTATTCTAATTTGAATTGCTTGCACTGTAACGGAACTTACTGCTGAATTTGTGTAGTGACATCTTCAGATATTTAGTTCATTTTATAGGATAGTGGTTCTCTTCATGTTGGGGCATAGTACTTTCTTAACTTCTTGTTGGTTGCTTTTGTTTTCAGTATTTTAATCTTTTTCCAACTCTTCTTGCTGCTTTAAGGATTTTAAAATCTTTTAAAACTTCATTATCTTGGAATTTGAGATAAAGTATATAGTTCTTATAATACTTTCATCCTAATTTAAACCATTGTATTTTATCATGACTATTCATGTGGAGCTTTATAGAATGTAAATGGATTTTCCAACTACCAAATGAGATTATTTCAAAATATCAAGTGTGTTTGCCATTCTTCACTTTGTAAAGAGATGGTCTGGAATTTGTCCAGAGAGCTCATCAGAGTTCTAGTATTACAGTGAGATACCTTCTCCAGTCCTAATCTTTTGGCTCTATAGAGAGAGAAATAAAAGCTGGGCATTTTCTTCAGACAGCAACATCTAGAAAATCATTTTATTATGGCTTTTTTGTGGTTTTTGCCTCTGCTTGGGTGTCTGCCGCTTTAATATTGAAAGACCCTCTAGACCAGAGATAATATTATGTAGTTGGCCTCTTCAGTGGCAAGCTGTTAATAAAGTTTCACAATTAGTTATTTTTAATATTAAGCAATATCAAAGAAATAATATTGTTTATATCATGTTTTCCAATTTTGACCATGACCCATGTAAGAAATACATTTTATGTCACTATCGAAAACATTATATCTGCGCATATATATGTTATATAAAAAGACTAAAACAAATGATTTATGAAACAAATTGCCTTTTGATATCAGAATATGAGGTACTCTATATGTCTTACCCTGGCCTATTCTACTTTTTTAAAATGCTACTTGTGACTCACTAAATTGGTCTGTCTGATTTACCACAAGGTGGTGACTTGAATTTTGTAAAGCATTTTTAAGTAAGTAGGTTTATCCATAGCTTACAATCTATTTCTAAAACAAATGCCTCGCATGACTTTCAAAATAATCTGCCTTGCCTCCACATCAAATCATTGTGAGGATAAATATAAATATACATGTACCATATATAAGTTATTTTAATGATCTGGCAACATTTCTTTTTTATAATTTTTTCTTGTTTTAATGCATAGAAAATGTAATGTAAAGTGGGAGAAATGGTAATTCAAATGTAAACCCAGATATGTTTTAAGTGCTCAGCCTTGCTATAAACTTTACAGTTGAATCTAGCCCGCAGGACACAGCAAATGAGATCATGCTGTAGGTCTTTAAGAGAGTAAGAGAGGTAAATGAGGCTTTGTGCATAATTTGATCCCTAGTCTGACATTAAAACTAACACAAAGTCTGTAGTGATTGTAACTAATTCTGAAATTAAATTGACATTACAAGAGATACATAAAAATGTTTTAAAAATAGATCTATGGTTCTTTAGAATAATAAATCTAGATTTTGGTTTTAAATTAGTAACTGCCTTTAAAAATTTGTTTTCTAAAAGTTCTAAAAGTATTGTTTTTTTTCTTCATCGAAGAAGATGTTTGTTCTTCTCTTGTGAAGTTACTGTTCATCAGTTTGTATATACACTGTCCTCAGATCATTGGAATATGCTGGTTTTGTTTGAATTTGATTTTAGAACTTGAAAGTGTAAGTTATTACTATTTTACATTTACAAAACACTTTATCTTGATCAAAACACTATTTACTATACATTTATATTTCTCCTCACAATTATTTGACGTGGAGGCAAGGCAGATAATAATTGAACCAGATTCAGGATCCAGAAATAATAGCTCCTAGTGTTGTTTTCATTGTTTTTAATTGAAGTTAATGCTTGCTTTTTTTAGTTTAGCAAGTATTTTCAAATCTCTAAAGAATGTTAATGGAAGCTTTGTGAAGTTTGTGTAAATATGAGTACCATATTTATTTCACCACCATTCAGATGTGGTGGTAGGAAAGATGGAGTTCTAAGGAAGATAAGTGAATAAACACATGAAAAGAATTGCACAATTAATAAGCATATGAAAAGAATTGCACCATGAAAGCTACAGTAATATACTATTACCAACCTATTAGAATGGCCAAGAGCCAGAACACTGACATCATCATTGTGAAGCAGCAGGAGCTCTAATTCATTGCTGATGGGAATGCACAATGGTACAGCCAAAACTTGGAAGCAAACAAGATACCCTTCAGTAGCTGAATGGATAAATAAACTGTAATACATCCAGACAATGGAATATTATTCAGGACTAAAATGAATTGAGAGGTCAAGCTATGAAAAGCCATAAGGAACCTTAAATGCATATTGCTAAGTGAAGGAAGCCAACCTGAAAAGGCTTCATACTGTGTGATTCCACCTGCGTGACATCATGATAAAGACAAAAGCATGGAGACAGTAAAAAAGATAGGTAGTTTCCAGGAGTTACAGGGGAGGGAAGAATGAACAGGGGGTGCACAGAAGATTTTTAGGGCAGTGAAAATACTCTGCATGATACTGTAATGATGGATGCATTTCATTATACATTTGTCTAAACCCATAGAATGTACAAAACCAAAAGTGAGCCCTCAAGTTTGCTGTGGACTTTGGTATGTCAGTGTAGGTTCATCAGCTGTAACAAATGTACTATTCTGGTGGGGGAAATTTATAATAGTGGAGGCATGCATGTGTGGAGGCAGAGGGTATGTGGGAAATCTCTGTACCTTTCACTTTTGCTGTGAACCTAAAACTACTTTTAAAAATAAAATCTTAAAAAAAAAAAAAAGAACAATGTATTGGAACTGTCCTCAGCTTAATCAGCTTATCGAAACATCAGGTCATGGGGGAAAGGGAAGAAATTTCATTTGCATGCTGTCAAGACAAGCCAAGCTCAGAAAAGAATTTGGGCAATGCTCATGGAAATGATTTGTCCTTGGTTTAAAAAGAGAATAGTACAGTGGTAGGGGACTTGGTGGTGGCGATAGCTGTTTTCTGTTGAGTGCCCTGTTTCATGTATTGCATGCATTCTTTTTTTTTTTTTTTTAAGATTTTATTCATTTATTTTTAGCATTAGAGGAAGAGAGGGAGCAAGAGAGGGGGAGAAACATCAATTGGTTGCCTCTTGCACATGCCCCCAACCAGGGACTGGGCTCACAACCTATGCATGTGCCCTGACCCAGAGTCAAACCAGCAACCTTTTACTTTCCAAGCCAGCGCTCAACCAAGTGAGCCACACACACCAGTTAGGGCCCATGCATTCTTAATTCGCTATCCCTTTTTGGTAGAGTATACGATATTCTAGTATCGCCTTTCTTGGCTGGGGTCTTATGAGAGAAGTAAGGCCTATAGAAAATAATTTAAGTGACTGTTTTCTCCAAGGATACGGTGTGTGGTTAGAGCCATTATAGATACATGGGAGAAAAAGTTAATTAATTTTGAAGAGTGGATATTTAGTACATTAGGCCTAATTCTATTGTAACCCCTCCACGCCAAATGAGAAGAGCTACTTTAGTAAATCCTTTAAAAACATGAATGGAAAGTAAAATTTTGAGCTCTTGCATGGTCAAAAAAATATTTATTTTACTGTAATATGTTATTGATAGTTTGGGTATGTAACCCTAGTTTAAAAGTCATTTTACTTCTAGTTTTGAAGACATTACTTATATTTTTGTCCTGATGGCAGTATTATTGTTGCTCTTAGTAGCTTATCTGATTCCTGATCTAGAGGAACTTGGTGCTGTGAATTATGTGCAAAATGTTCCTTTGGTATAAAAGGGTTAGTTTTTTTACTGCTGTTGGTTTGTGATTTGGTTTTCTTGGATCTGCAAGACAGTGACTACTTGTTTATCTCTTACGTTCCAGTGTCAAATATATGTTGTTGATATATCCTTTCCTGGATACATACTAGTGGGATACATGCCCATACCCGTTTATGATTTTTTTTTAAATACTCCTTTTCTGTAATTTTAGTTGAGATTTAGGAGGGAACACATTAGGTCATTGTCTTCATTCTGCTGTTTTAACCTGGTACATTTCTAGATTTTACATGTTATCCTAGTTGATCCTTATAATAATCCCATAATATAGGTAATATTATTAGCATTTTATAGATGAGGAAACACAAACCCAGAGAGATTAAGTTAATTACTCAAATATATCCAGCTAGGATAGAACTAAGATTTGAATCCAAGGAGTTTTAAATTCAAATCCTGCATAACTATTATACTATGCCTTTTGTGGTATTATGTCCTTTATGCCTTGAGAGACAAGCACCATTGTATGAATTAACTATAATCATTTCTCTATTGTCTATAATTAATGCTAATTTATATTTCATGAAATAGAGATTAAAAAAAAACACCGGTTGTGGATATCAACCATAAACTATTTTTATCACTAATTGATTTTGAAATGCCTTTGCCTAAGAAAGAATATTATATACAGGAAATTGAGTTTATTTTTAAGTGTCCTTTCTGGTAAGGAGAAGGTCTTAGGCTATAGGGAATGCTGTTGTATATGAGTGGAGTACCAGGCTTGAAGTGTAGGCATAATGAACAAGGAAACTGGTATCATCATAAGGTACTTAAATGAACCACTATGTCAATTGTAACTGAATTAGTTGTTGTCCTAAGGGGGTGCATTTCCAGGTTGAAAGTCAAAACTGTGATCAGAAAAATCAATCTAAGATATATAAAGAAAATAATTGACTAGAGTTTTTTCACTTCAATTAAGGTAGAGTAAGATAAATGGGTTTTAATATAACTAGGAAAGAATTTTTTTGAATTTTAAGATTACCTGTAGAGACATGATATAGTTTAACATTTTGGCTATAGGTACTTTCTTGTTAGATTTAATACTGTGAGATCATACCAGTCACCTAGTTTTAACTTAGTAAAGAAAGAAGAAAGAGATTTTTTTCTTTACTATGTTAATAAAGGTGCATTTTTAATAGAAGAGTTTTAAATGGAAAATACTCATTGGTAGATTATATATTTCGAAAAGTTTAAATATAGTAAAAAACTATAGCAACTCATACCTGTTTCAAGGGAACATGTATTGGAGCACAGAGCATTATTTTGGTGTCCTTTTAATTTTCTCTGCTAATTGGTTTGGATTAACACTCTCTTAATCACTCATATATCCTGCTAGAGGTGAAACTTAAATGTTTATCATTTGCTTTAGTTGTTGGAATTCATTAAAATTGTACTTGAAAGAATATCTTCCTTATGAATTCTTAATCATGCCTGAACCAAGCAGTAGATTAGATCTAAATCTAGAGGCTTCAGGAAGGAAAGACAGTGTTATGTTTATATCCATTTTTGAAGTAAGCAAAAACTGCAAAGGAAAGAAGCAGAAGAGGTGGGTAGTGTGGTGGATATTACAAAAACATAATGGATAGGGAGAAAAGGGTTACATTTTTTGAGAAAGAAAGAGAAACTGGTTTTATTACTCCATCCTGAATCTCTTTTAAGTATATTGATCTTGCTTTGTTTTCCTAAAGCAGTTCAGTGTAAGGTATTCCTGGAAGGTAAAACATTAGCGGAATAGCCCTTGTTTATCAGGTCATTTAAAAAACCCAGCAGCATGGTTTAATGCCTTTTCTGTCAGTCTTTTTCTCTGTCTGTTTACTGCTGATTTGACAGCCTCTAGTCCTTCTCCTTTGCTGTTAAATGTGTGTGTCCTTTGTTTGTACTGGTGGGTTTTGCAACATTTGAATGTGAGAGAAAAGCCTGTCATTGCCATACTGATCTAATTAGCCTTCTGGGTGAGCATATACATTAAATAGATTTTCTAACCATGAAAGAAGAGAGCTCACAGCAACGTAGATTTTCTTCCTGTACTGTGGTTTCGCCTGTTTTATTTCCTGCACGAACTGGTGGCCGAAAGCTTGTCCGGAATGCTTCATTTGGAGGATATAATGAACTTTCTCCTTCGCTGCCAGGTTTGTTTTTTAGTCTACATCCTTTTCTTAATTTCTTGCAGTTTTCATTAAAATAAAGTAGGCATTTTAATATCTTAAAACTGCTTTGGTTTAAACACAACAATTCTATATGAAAGATATAGATTTTAGTAACTGATGCAGTATTGTTTGGCTTTTCCATATTTTCTCTTACTATCTCTTAAGCTCAAACTTGAGAACTAATGATTCAGTAAAGTATGAATCTTCAGTGCTTCTAGCATAAATTTTTGTTTTAATTATAGAAATAAATAGTATGAGCCTTGATAAAATTAATGCCTTTACTGGACTTGAGATAAATGTAAAATTCTATAAATATATTATTCTGAGGTTTTAGCAGATGAAACCCAGATATATAATATTGATATTTGTTTGGCTATTTTCAGCAGAACAGTAGCTATATTAAAATTGATGTTTAGCTTAAGCTTTAATTGCTCAAGTCCTCACTAAAGTGAAGTTTTCTGCCTAAGTATAATTTTTGAAACGTCTCACTTCTTGTTAGATGTGTTTGTGTATGATATGTTTTGCAAAGAAAATGTTATGTTATTGTAGGGCAATAGTTAGTAAATGAAATTAGGATATCACAGCTTTGATTTAGACATTAATTAATTGGTCAATGAGAGGTAAATATAAATTTATCTTTTATTGTTTGAAAAGATTTATTATAGCAAATCTTTGGATATGTGTTGTAAAGAATAAGCAATATTTTTTCTTTTCAAAAATTTAAACTGCTACATAATTATATCTACTCTCTTTTAGTTATATTTTTCTTTTAAAATAAAAATATTCTATTAATACTCATGGAAAAGAAATATTGACTGAGACTGGTGCTTGCTTTAACTATTTATATATTTTTCTGACACTTATATTTTGTTAAATTTGAATTATATTTTCTGCTTTCTTACTAACCTTTATTCTTGGCTTTTTGCAAATATTCATGTTGATATGTGGAATATACATTCCTTTGTGATAGTGAAACACCTCATAGAAGGTGTTACTTGGGCAATTCAATAAATTATTTTAAATTCACTGACTTCATTTTCTTTTCCAACAATGTTTCTGAAAAGAATTGGAAACCATAGTTCTGAACAGTTACCTTAGTATTGTAAGCTTTAAATAGCATTCATATCTGTATTTAGTCTTCTTAGTATAGCATGATTACTATCATGCTTCTTTCTTATGTTCTCAAAATGATGGAAATTTAGCATTTGCCTTTGTTTGAAGTGGCTTTGAAAATACAATATACTGAATTTTTAAAATGTTGTTACGTGCTCTGCTTGTTTTTACAATGTGACTTCCATTTCTATATTTGTCTCTGTCTCCATGTTTTTTTTTAAGCCAGCAAGCTTGCTAGAACACATTTGGCTGACCTTCATGCCTTCAGTCTAGTAAATGCTAAAGAATCATGTGACCCTAATAAAAAATAGAAAACTCCACCTTTTAAAAATTGATATTTTACTTAATTAGATAATTCAAGGTAGAACTGTCAGTTTTTTTTGTGAAACAATATATTGAATGTCATTCAGGATCAGTTTGTTTGAATGGATAAGTGAATGATTGGCTTTGTTTTCTAATTCTTGAAATAGAGAAAATCATATTCATAGGGATGCTTCCTTATTCCACTTAATATAACCAACAGTTGCATTATAACCAGCCATGGGAAAAAAACTGTTTAAAATATGTTTTATTTTGTCAGCTAAGAAGCAGAATGGCATTAGGTACTTCAAAGAAGCAAGCAGCTTTTTACGTATTTTTTTAAGTTAAAAGTAAAAACTTCTTCTTGGTCATTTCATTGTACTGAAAAAAAATGTTAGATGCATTTTTTAATCTGACATTTAAAGATAAATTTGTCTTACTACTTTGAACACAATCTTTTTTCATTTTAGTTTTCCTTAGGAAAACCTTCTAGTACCCCCTGCCCATGTGCTGCTCATAGTGATACCATAGTACAATTTTTTTTTAAGTTTACATTTACTTATTGTCTCTCTCCTTAATCTTAGGTATAACTTCTAGATATGATCACTAAATGAAGAATGATTCCTAAAAATTAGAGTAAATGAGCTTGGAGCAAAGAAATCATTTATAGACAAACTGTTAGCCTTAGTGCACAGATAGATTTCTTTTTGTATATTTTGACTTCTCAGAGATTTTTTTCTTGTACAATTTTTAAATTTTTGCCTGTGTTCAATATAGCAGCAATTTTATATTTTGTAAAATACCTATTAAATCTGCATTTGCAGGTATTGGTATATAATTTCATTTTTAAAAGACTGAAACAGCATAAAACTTGCTTTATTATATCTAAATATTAAAAAACCAAATTTGTTCTTAAAGCATATAAAAAGGTTGTACCTTATCAATGGTAATAGCGCTTATACTCTATTAAGAAATTCCCCCTGGCTGGTGTGGCTTAGTGGATTGAGTGCCGGCCTGTGAACCAAAGGGTTGCTGGTTTGATTCCCAGTCAGGGCATATGCCTGAGTTGCAGGCCAGGTCCCTAGTAGGGGGTGCGCAAGAGGCAACAACACATTGATGTTTCTCTCCCTCTCTTTCTCCCTCCCTTCCCGTCTCTAAAAAACAAATAAATAAAATCTTTTTTAAAAAGAAAAGAAATTAGAAGTTAAGGACTGAGTGCTAATTCAGGAATAATATTCCATTGGATTAGTAGGAGGAAATGAACTATTTGACCACGGATTTAGGGAGGACTTTCTTAAGACCAAAAAGCACTAACTGTTAAAGAACAAGATTGCTAGATTTGACTACATTAAAAATTGAGCTGTTCATCAAAAGAAATTGTGCAGAAAATAAAAAGACAGGCCACAGAATGGGGAGATATTTGTAATGAATATAACTAGTGAAGGACCAATAGGTGTAATACATCACGAATTCTTACATAATTCAATAAGAAAAAGATAGACAATGAGTTTTTTAAAAATGCATAAAGGATCTGATGAGGTTCTTCACAAAGAAAACATTAAAATAAGTAACATGTGAGAAAGTGTTCAACATTATTAGTAATCAGGGACATGCAAAACAAAACCTTATTGATATACATTATATACAGATATATACCCAACAGATTGGCAAAAAAAATATTAAAAATTTATCAATATTGATGTTACCATGGATATGAAGAAAGAACTCTTACACCCTGTTAGTGGAAAAATAAACAAATTGGTAAACAGTTTGGTATCCTTAGAGTTGAAGACATACATATAACTCAGGAATTCTGCTACTAGGTTTAACACTTAGAGAAACTTGTGGATATATATGTCTTCTAGGATACATTTCCAAGAATATTTGCAGCACTATTGTTCGCAAGAGGGATAAACTGGGAACAACCCAAGTGTCTATCAACAATAGATGGGTAAATAGTGATAGAATCATACAGTGGGATTCTAGGCAGCAGTGAAAATGAATGAAATACCTGCTGCGACATGCTGGTAAGAACTAATTCTGAAAGTCAGGATAGTTACTTTTGAGAAGAGTAGTTGGTAATCAAGAATGGTGCCGCTGGAGGGAATCTTATGGGATGCTGACAATTCTCTTTCTTGATTTGGGTGGTGGTTATGCAGATATTAACTGTACACATCAAATTACACATTTATGTTTTATGCATTTTTTCTGAAGGTGTGCTATATTTAACATTTAAAAACCATTACAAGTGAAAGTGAACTCCATTTTTATTAACTTTTAGATCAGTTATCAAATTTTTGTATTTAAAAGGATGAGTAAGGATTAGATCCTTCTTTTTAGGAACTCACAGTCAAGTGTGGAACATTTGCATGAAAACAAACCATCGAAGTATATTGTGATAATATGTATGAAGTGCCGTGTGTCTCAGAGAAGGGGACAGCTAACTGTATGCCCGCACAGGCAAAGCAAGGCCTCCCAGAAGAGACGGCACAGCATTCTAGAAACAGCATGAATTTTAAAGTGATACCTAAGTTTGAATCAGCTCTCATACTATCACTTATTAATATTAGCCAAGTTACTTAATTTCTGTGAACCTCAATTTTTTCAGTTATATAAAATATAGTTAATTTTTTTGTGGCATTGTTTTAAAGATTGGAAAGTAAGTAAAGCATCTAGCATAGTATTTTAGAATCACAAGTATTCCTACAAATGAGTAGTGGTGGCTTTATTGTTGTTTCCTTAATATTATTATGTTAATTATTATAATTATCATCACTGTTGATGAATGAATCAGAAGTAGTGAGGTACAGAATAGGTTAACTGGATATAGACTAAGTGAGAAAGAATGTCAAAGCAAAAGAGGTCTAATAAACTGAAAGAATAGAGAAGGATATCTGAGTTTTTAATTTATTTTTTATTGAGGCATAACTTACCTGTAGTTAAGTACACAGCTTTTTAGATATGTATAGATATATGTAACTACTTCCCAATTCCCAGAACATTCTCTCATGTCCCTGCTAGTCAATTCCTCCTTCAACAAAGGTAAACCACTGTTCCAACATCTAACACCATAGGTTAGGTTTGCCAGTTCCTGAGTTTTATGTAAATGGAATTATTCATTATTTGTTTTGTTTTGTTATTTTTTGAAGGGGTGAGGTGGTTTCTTTCACTCAATATTATGTCTTTTATTTTGTATAGTAGTAAATTGATTCTATTCTATATCTGTAACATCTCATTGTGTAATTTTAATTTATTCTACCATTAATAACCATTTATGTTGGCTCCAGATTTGGGTTCTTATGAATAAAGCTACTGTGAACATTTTTGTACCTATCTTTTGGTACAAAACCAAAACTCATATCTGTTAGGTAGATCTAGGATTAGAACTGCTAATGTCATACATATGCTGATGTATGCATATTCTAATATTCCAGCTTTACTAGAGCCTACCAATAGTTTTACAAAGTGGTTATGCCCCTTTATACTCCCACAGGTAATGCATAGAGTTCCAGTTACTCCACATTCTTACCTGTACTTAGTGTTACAGGTAAGAATGTCCTTTTAATTTTAGCCATTTTGATGGAGTAACAGGTTTCTATCTCATGTGGCAGCAGGAAAAGATCGTAGGAAAGCAATTTATTACCTAAAATCACTAGCAAGGAAATTTAGTGAAAAGTTGTGATCTGAAACTACTCTGCATTATTGACAGTGCTCAATAATGTGTTGTAGGCTTAGGATTTTATCTGTATCACTTTTTTAAATAAAGAAGTAAGTTTAAAGTAATCTTAAGTTTCTACACATGGTAGAAAATAAAAAGCTTAAGAGGTATTTTGGCAGAGCCCTTTGGGCTTCTAATAAATATACTTTTGTAACTGACTTTTTAAAGTACAGACTATTTTGCATGTTTTTTAGGAAACCAACTTTATCCAGACTAAAAAGAGTTCCTTTGTGTGATATTTTGCTTTCCTCAGAATTACCCTTGAAAACTTAGTGCTCAATAAGGCAGTATTTTCTTTTTAAGACCTTTGAACATTTTTAACATGTTCTTTGTATTTTATGGTTATAATCTACTTATTTGCCCTTAGTTGAAGCTCAGAGTGTTTGACCATACTTAGAAAGCATTTTTGCTTTATCCCTCAATAATTTTAAATAACTCGGAAATCATCAGGACCATTGTTTTAAAATAATGATGTGATTTGCAAGTTTGAGGAATAAAAAAATCTTCTAAAATGTTTTATTTATTGGTTTTTACAGATACTATGCAGCCTAGGTTTATGAATGTCATTTTCCAACATTTGAAACTTTCTGAGACTTATTTTCGGGTGAAGAAAAGTTTATTCGGACTTGACACTTTACTTTTGTTTTAATTTACTGTTCTGCTCTTATAATAATATGTGAATGTAGACACAGTGAAGAGGTGTTTTTCTTAATCTAACAAATGGATTTGTCTAGATTCAGCTGAATACAAAACTTCACTAGAGAAGTTGAAGGAAACATCTGTTTTTGTGAGAATAAAAGAAGACATCATTTTTAAATTTACAAAATATGCTTTTAGAAAATCTTGGTGCTCTTGTACATATATTTAGAAGTTCTTTGAAGTACTTTATATTAGTTTCTTAGTATTGAGAATTACTGATTATAAGTATTTTATTCTGAAAAAATATTTTATAATTTTTAAACTGAATTATGTAACTTTGGTTTGCTTTACACTAAAGATTCAAATTCTAGTAAGTTTTTACTTAAAATTTCATGTTGCATTTATGAAACAGGTTTTTCTTGTCCCCTATTGGGGTTGAGTGATCATTCTCTTTACCAGAGGGAGGGGAGTAGGGGTGGGAATAGGAGATTCCTTCTGTATAATTACAGAAAAAAATCAATAAATCTCTGATTTAGGAAAATTGAAAGGATTTGTATTTAGCTGATATAAACCAAATATGGAATAAATGGTAACATTGATATCCTAGAAATGATTTTTTTAATACTTTTAATATAGGGTTTTATTGGACTCAGAACAAATAATTTTAGGGAAGAGTTAATATTACTTGCTCTCAAAAGTAGAAAGAACTTCATTAAAATTAGTACAACTCCTTTTATGCCTGCCACATAAATCTCAGTATTAACATTTCTCTAATTGTACCCTTAAACATTAATTTGTTAACTACTTTTGACAAAGTGTTACATTAATGTATTTATCATGTTGATTGTGTGCATGTTTTTCCCAGTACATTCATGTATTTTTAGATTCATCTTTTTAGAATTTACATAGCAATAGTCAGTGACAATAATAATAAGGGTTATTATTAATTGAATGTATACTGCAGTGCAGATATTATACTAAGTGCTTTTTGTGCATTCTCCTTTAATTCCCACAATAAGCACATTGTTAGATTTGTTTAATCCTGTTCCTCAATCAAGATTTATTGCCCTGGTCATCTTTTATCACCAATTCTGGAATTGTTTTCCAGTTTGGCAAGAGGGGTGAAAAGTATGTTGGGTTTGTTTTATCAGGATTTTTTGTTAGAGAACAGCTCGCTAGAAGAATAAAACCTCCACCAAGGCCTGAATCCACGCAAAGCATTCTAGGAGCAGAGCAAAGAGATATTTAGCTTGATGTTGGTGGATTCAGGGAAAGACTTCATTGCCTCTGAAAGCCTTAATATATTCTAAAGAATTGTTACACTAGAAGTCTAAACTTAAAATAGTTTAAAACCGTATGTTCAGTCTAGGCTTCTTGTACTGACTTACATCAAATGTAATGTATATTTGAAATTCAGTAACTTATCTGCATTTGCTTTTTAATGCTTATATATGCTTTTTAATGCTTACGTATGCTCAAAAATAACAATACTGATATAATCACGTTTTTAAAGGTTTTGAAAGAGGAAGGGAAGACATCTCTCAAAATAAAGATGACTCTTCACTTTCTATGTCAAAGAGTAAGGTAAGCATATTAAGCCCAAAGGTATGATTACAATATTTTTCTAATATTTAAGATGAGGGAACTAACACTGTAATCATATCAGATTTTTATGAGATGGCTTATGTTGGTATATGTAAACCATGTAGTATGCATGAAAAAAGGAAAGTTTCACTGGGGCTGATTTAATGTTGTTGTTTACTTGAAAATATAGCCTATTGCAACCAGTATCGTCCCTAGAGTTATATTGTTTCTGGTATGGTTGCTACAGCAGCACTCAAACCGAAGCCTGAGAGTTTCCACCTTCGGAGAAATTCCCAGGGTTCACGTTTTTTAAAAAAAAAATTCTTAAGTATTTGGGATTCATTTGAAGGGCAATCAAAATGTGTACATTTTACCAAAGGACAAAGATCTGTTTCTTAGAAAAAGATATAGTTCCCTAAATTAATATTTCTCAGACTGGGATACTTATACATATTCTTAGGTCTGTTGAGATTTGTTTTTTCTTTCAAAGTACATGTTCCAGAAACACCATATGATGCCTTGGTTTTTCTATGGGTTTATAATTTACTAGATTTCCATAATGTCAAGGGATTTGGTTTTTGCCTGTTATTTCCAGTCAGGTTTAAAAAGCAGGAGAAACTGTTTATGTTTGTGGAATCAAAGCAATGACATGACATAAGAAAACCTATTTCTTAAGCTTATAAATTCTTTGCTGTTCTTAGCAATAGGCTTTGCTTTCAGAGCTCTACTTTTTTGTTCCTATTCTTGGGAGCAGTTGAGAAGATTCCATGATTTGTTTTAATCTATAATTTTACACAAATTTTATTTGCCCTTAATTTTTCAAGTATTCATTATATAAAGATCCATCTATCAAATGTGTAAAAGTACTTAGGATGGAAGTTTAATAGTACTTTTATGTAGATAACATATACATAAGAAATGCCTTGATCATTTTATATGAGATGTCTAATTAAAGAAAATTATAGAGGAAACAGTTATCTTGGGTCTGCCAGGGCTAGTGATATTGTGCAAATCTTGGGTCTGCCAGGGCTAGTGATATTGTGCAATTTATAGACTTTTAAAAACCTGTTTTCAAGCTGTTAGCACCAGAATTGGTGGATATATGATATAACGGTATCCTTTCCTATTCAGAAGCCGAAACACTTAAACCTCAGACCTACATACCATAGTTACCTATGTGTAGTCTTTAAGTGGCCAGTGGGTGGGTGCAGGGGCGGAGGAGGAGAGGGAACAGGGAGCCTAAAAAGAAAGTTTACGTACATTAATAAAGCAGATGCTTTGGAAGTGCCCTTTGAGTACAATAGAACCTAGTCATACATGACTCTTCAAATTTAAATTGATTAAAATTAAATAAAATTAGAAATTCCATTTCTCAGTTACATTAACCACATCTTCAGTGCTCAGTAGCCACATATGACTAGTGGCTACCATATTGGACAACTCAGATATAGAACATTTCTGTCATTCAGAAAGCTCTACAGGACAGCCTTGCTTTGGAATCAAAAAAGTTAGTTAAAATCTTGACTCTCATCATTATGATTGTGGTCAGAAAGGCTATTAAAGAAGGAAAACTTAGTAAAATATTTCCAACAAAAATAGTTGATGATTTTTGGTATTTAAAAGGGAACCCGTTCATTCTGAAAACTTAGTAACTTATTTTATTTTTTTAATTTAATCTTTACTATATTTTTTCTATTACCATTTAGTCTCCTTATACCCCACTCCCTCCAGCAATCACCACACTGTCCTCCATATCCATGAGTCCTTTTTCCTTTTTGCTCAGTCCCACAATCCCCATACTTCCCTTACCCCCAACCCCCAGCTGTCATCCTGCTCTCTATCTATGAGCCTCTCCCATTTTCCTTGTTAGTTCAGTTTGTTCATTAGATTCTACATATGAGTGAAATCATATGGTATTTATCTTTCTCTGACTGGCTTATTTCACTTAATATAATTTTCTCTAAGTCCATCCATACTGTCACAAAGGGTAATATAGGGTAATATTTTCTTCTTTTTTACAACCAAGTAGAATTCCATTGTGTTAATGTTCCCTCGTTGTTTTATCCACTCATCTGCTGATGGACACTTGGGTGGCTTCCATACCTTGGTGATTGTAAATAATGCTGCAGTGAACATAAGGGTGCTTATGTTCTTTAGAATTAGTGTTTGGGCTTCCTTTGGATATGTTCCTAAAAGTGGAATCACTGGGTCAAAAGGCAGATCCATTTTTAATTTTTTGAAGTATCTCCATACTGCTTTCCAAAGTAGCTGCACCAATCTGCATTCCCACCAACAGTGCAAAAGTGTTCCCCTTTCTTCCCATCCTTGCCAGCACTTGTTGTTTGTTGATTTGTTGATGACAGCCATTTTGACAGGTATGAGATGATATCTCATTGTGGTTTTAATTTGCATTTCCCTGATGATTACTGACATTGAACGTCTTTTCATATGTCCATTGGCCATCTGTATGTCCTCTTTGAAGAAATGTCTCTTCAGGTTCTTTGTCCATTTTTTAATTGGGTTGTTTTTTTGGGTTTTGTTTTGTTTTTTTGTTGTTGAATTTTGTAAGTTCTTTATAAATTTTGGATATTAACTCCTTATCAGATGTGTCGTAAATATGTTCTTACATTTTGTGGGTTGTCTTTTTTATTTTGTTGATGGTTTCCTTTGCTGTGCAGAACTTTTTAGTTTGACGTAGTCCCATTTGTTTATTATTTTTCTTTGGGTTCCTTTGCCTGGGGAGATACATCTGGTAAAATAACTGCTATGAGCAATGTCCAAGATTTTGCTACCTATGTTTTCTTAAATGATTTTTATGGTTTTGAGTCTTAAGATTTAAGTTGTTGATCCATTTTGAATTTATTCTTGTGTGTATAAGAAGGTGGTCTAGTTTCATTTTTTTGCATATATCTGTCCAGTTTTCCCAACATGATTTATTGAATAAACTATCTTTAGCCCATTGTATTTACTTGCTTCCTCTGTTGAATATTAATTGACTATGAAGATATGGGTTTATTTCTGGGCTTTCTATTCTATTCCATTGATCTATGTGTCTGTTTTTATGCCAGTACCATACTGTTTTGATTACTATGGCTTTATAGTATAGTTTGATATTAGGCAGCATGATTTCTCCAACTTTGTTCTTTCAAAGGAAGACTGTTGCTGTGTGGGACCTTTTGTGGTTCCATAGAAATTTTTGAAGTATTTGTTTAAGTTCTGTGAAATATGTCATGATTTTTGGTATTTGGAATCTTGATAGGAATTGTATTGAATTAGTAGATTACTTTGGGTAGTGTGGACATTTTAATGATGTCTCCCTACCCATTAACACGGTGTGTGCTTCCACTTAGTAATCTGTTTCCTCAGTGTCTTAAAATTTTCTGAGTACAAGTTTGTCCATCCTTGGTTAGGTTTATTCCTAAGTATTTTATTCTTTTTGTAGCAGTTTTGGATGGGATTGTTTTCTAAATTTCCCTTTCTGTTAGTTTGTTATTGGCATATAAAAATGCAGCTGATTTATGGATATTAATTTTGTATCGTGCTACTTTGTTGAATTCATTTATCAGTCCAAGCAGTTTCTTGGTAGAATCTTTGTGGTTCTCTGTGTACAGTATCATGTCATCTGCAAATGATGACAGTTTTACATCATCCTTTCCAATTTGGATGCCTTTTATTTCCTCTTTTTGTCTGATTGCTGTGGATAGGACTTCTAGTACTATGTTGAATAAGATAGGTGAAAGTGGATATCCCTGTCTTGTTCCAGATCTTAAGGGGAATGCTTGTATTTTTTCCCGTTGAGTATGATGCTGGCAGTGGATTTGTCACATTGGTCTTTATTATGTGTAGTTATGTTCCCTCTATTCCCACTTTGCTGAGTTTTTATCATAAAGGGGTGCTGGATTTTATGAAGTGCTTTTTCTGCACCTATTGATATGATCACGTGGTTTTTATCCTTAATTTTGTATTAGTAGTGTATTTTAAAATACTGTAGAACTCTTGGTCCCTGGGTCCTTTTTGTTTGTTTGTTTTTGTTTATTTGTTGAAGAACTAGCTATATACAGTATGGCAAGGACTTTTTGACGTATATATGCTCTAATTTATCAGGTTCATATGACACCCTTCTGGCCTGCTAGTCCGTTATATAATAGAATCTTTTAGGAACTACCAGGCCAGATCTTATCATGTCTAGGAAACAGATTTCCTGTTGTTCTTAAAGTAAGCCTTGTATTTGAGTCTGATTGAGATTATATATGAACAGTTTTAAAAGGTGAGAAATCAATATAGTGAGATGGCTAAGAACATGAGACTGGGAATTAGCTCAACTAGAATACAAGTCCAGCTTATCTACTTATTCACTTTGTGTGACTTTAGGAAGTCAGTTATTTAATCTCTTGGTCTTAGTTTACTTATTATTAGCAAAAGGGGGATGCTACTACTGTCTCATGGGATTGCTTTGAGGATTAAATGAGGTAGTGCACATGACGTATTTAGCATAGTACTTGGTAAAGAGTAAACAACCAAGTTTACTAGAGCTAATGAGCGAATACTATTAGTATTTTTAATTTAATAGTATCTAAGAAGTATATTGTATTATAAATTTTCCTATTAAGCTATGGAAAATAGAAACCACATTGTAGATTAGTTTATTGATTAGTTACTACTTTTTTGGTTTTGTGGGTTTAATGTGGATTAGTTTTTAAATCCAAATACTATACTACATGGAAAATCAGTATTTAAAAATCAACGTTTGCTTAAATCACAGCAGTAAATGGGAAGAATATCACAAGCATAGCTTGAACATTAATATTTTATGCCATATGTGTAGAATAAATGAAGGTTTTAATTTTGTTTTTGTTCATTTTTATGTGATTTTAGTCTGAATCTAAACTTTATAATGGCTCAGAGAGGGACAATTCAGCTTCAAGCAAGCTCACGAAAAAAGAATCTCTCAAGGTTAGTTTCCACAGTCATTTCATGACTAACATTATGCCTTACATGTGCTTTTGAACCTAGGCTAATAAGATAAATAAACGTCTTCCTAAAAGAAGAAAAAAATCCAGGCAGCCACACATAAATACCAATATTTGTACATTCTGGAGTCAACTGAAAAAGCTGCGTAATGACTATGCCAGAGCTCCTTCAGGCCTTAAGTGGACACTGCTGGAGTTGACAACCAGCTGTCTCCGCAGAGCTGTGCTCAGTCAGGCACATCACTGTGTTGTGCGACACCTGGTGGGAAGCTCTGGTGCCCTTTGAAATTCGAGTTCACTAACTGCTAGGTCATGGCTGAATTTGGCCCATGAGTGGATATACAGTAAGTCCTCGTTTAACACTGTCAGTAGATTTTGAAACTGTGGCAAATGATGTATGAGAAAACCAGTTTTACCATAGGCTAATTAATATAAACAAGAGTTAAGTTCCTGCAGCATCTCATCACCATTATAACAAAACAATGTTGAACAAAACATTATTTAAGGACTTGCTGTATGTTGTTCGACCTGCACAGTGTTTTAAAAATTCAACAATCACCAGTTCAGACTTCCAGGTTCTCTTAAGAAATGTGCAATGTGGGGCCTGCCTTCCCAATTGGCCACAGATCCTGGAGCCTAAGGATCACATGCTTTCCGGTGACTCTGATCCCTGTGTAGTCTATTTTACCCCTCCCCAGCCCCATATCTGATCTCATATGTATTTGCAATTTCATATTAAATCTACTGTAAATTCAGATAAGCATGATAATGAAGACCAAAAGTTTACAGTTTTTTGGCTGTAGAATTATTAAAATTTTGTTATTTGTATGCAGCCTCTTTACCATTAAGCAAAACTAGGAAGATTTTGTGTTAGAGTTAAAAAAAAAATATATATATATATATATCACTGATAGGTTACCACTGCTGTTCTCCATTTCATGGAATAACAACAAAGCAATAATGAGACTACATTAATGCACTGCTACTTTCCCATATTATCTCAGAACTGACTTAAGAAGGTAAAACTTTGATATTTTGAATGAATTAATTTCCTTGTTGTGGTTTCTTAATTATTTCTTCTATATTAGTGTCAGGAAAGAGCAAAATTGCTAGTTGCAAACAATTGCTGCATTGTTCATAATATGAAAAAACTGTTAACAGATTTCTATCAGTATGAGAATATTAATATATTAAGAAATATTTTAGACACAGTGTGGCATGATGGTTAAGAGCATGTCTTTTAGAGCCAGTCTACCTCTGTTTGAATCCTGCCTCCATGACTTAGTAGCTGTGTGAGCCTGGGCAAGCTGCTACCTATGCCTCAAGTTTTCTCTTTGTAAAATAAGGATACTAGTAGTCCTACTTACCAAGTAAAGGTTGACAACATAAGGTAATACATGTAAAGTGCTTAGAACTGTTACTGGTACAGAATGTACCCAGTAAATGTTAGCTCTTATTATTTATACTAGGAATTCTATGTACAATTTAAAAAATGAGGTGGACACAGAAATGCTCCCCAAAAAAATATTGAATGGGAGAAAAAAAAAATATGTTTAAAAACTCAAAAACAAACAGAAATCTATATATTTTTATAAGTTTTACATATAGCAGAGCCCTGAAAGGATAGTATTTTCAAAAAGGTTAACAGTGGCCAATTCTGTGGATTGGAATAGGACAGGGTATAATAAAGATGGCATTTTAGCCATATTTGTGTTGTTTAAAATTTTTACCATGAGATTATATTTGTGTACTGTATAATTTTTAAAATGTAAAATTCTTTAAAAAGATACAGAGAACTGGAATAGCGATCAGAAAAAAACTTAGATTTCAACCTTACTTCTCTAAAAATTTCTACCAGTTCTCGAAAAAACCAAAACAAAACAAACAAAATAGCTTTTTTATCCTAAGATGCTAGACTTCTAAAAAAGGGTTAGAATTTTATATTCTACATTCTATATGCATAAAATTTTTGAAGAGAAATTGCTCATTTCTAATGAATTTTTAATTTTTCTATTATTTCTGTAAAACAGGTGCAAAAGAAAAATTACCGAGAAGAAAAGAAAAGAGCCACAAAGGAGTTACTCAGTACAATCACAGATCCTTCTGTTATTGTTATGGCTGATTGGTTGAAGGTCAGTTTGTATTCAATCTTTACCTAATGATATAGGAAGACCCAGGGTGCGTTAAAGCCTACAAGACATAAATAACCACTAGCATGATTGTTTTTCACAGACAAACTATTAATTATATCCCAGAGGTTCTCTGTTCCAGTCTTAATAAGGAGAAGGAATCTTAATGTTGTCTCTCTTGACACAGCATCAAATATGCATAGCAGTTCTTTAAAAAGGCTCTTTGATTTGTGTGACATTATGTAGTCTAATCAATATGCTGTAAAGTAATTTTTTGCTTGCTTTTTAAATTATTGTTTAGTGTTATTGTAGAATTGGTATATGCACAGAAGATATGAGACAAAGTTAATACTGAAATTATCATTTGAAAAGCATTAGTGTTCAGAGAAATGTATATGTTGCTATTCCCTTACCTTACCCTTTTTGGTGTCTGGTTATTCCCATTTATTTTTATTTCCTTTTATATCATCTCAGTCACTCTATCCTTGTTCTCTTTGTATTTGGTAGTAATCTTTCAGGCTATGGCTAACTTTGAGAATCATCTTATAAAGACTCTGACTCCTAAGAAGTTTTGGTAACTGGCATTGACCTAAAAATTACCCTAGCCCTGAAAGCTTTACACTCTCCCAAAGAGTTGGTACAGTCTTCAACCCAAAATCTTTATGAGATCCATCATTGAAGTTCTCTTACTAATATAGGAATCTAGTGATTGTTTCCCTGATGGTTCAAGTAATGCTAGGGTCTTCTTCAATGTTGTACTGAAAACACCTTCTAATTATGGCTCCACTTAGAAGACTTTAAGCTCCAGATCTCACTTAGGTTTTTCAGGGCTAAACCTACCCTTGTCTGTTGACATTGGATTTCCCAACCAACTCCCCAAAACTTCCCAGCCCATCCCCTGACTGACTTTCTAAGTCTTACCTTCATTTCGATAATTTGCCATCCATGTTTTACTATCACATCTCCAAGATCCAGAATCTTACCTCAGAATAACTCTTATCTTTCCATTTCTTTTACATGTACACATGCATTTTCGTAAAGATTTTCTCTCTTTTTTTTTTTCATTCCTGGCTCCAAACTCCTCCTTTCTAAATTTTTCTTGTTTACAGTTACTGTGGTATGTCTCTTTGGGGAGCTTGGGAGCCCTATACTTATTTCATAATTCATGTAAGTGCATCAAGAGAATAGATATTTTATAGTAAATAAAACTGAGAATAATTCCAAGTTTTTAATCTCATTATTGTATTAGCATCGTTTTCAGTTTGTGAATTTAGCGACTTGCATAGAAACGCTTTTAATAGATTATAGAAAGAAAATAGGAAAAACTAGCTACGGACTTATTTTTGACATGGCATTAAACCCTAGGATGAAGAACATTTTATAAGACTAGAGAAATTTATGTAACTTGGGTTTTAAATTTACCCAAGAAGTTTATATGGCACACTTTATGTAACTACGTAGAAGGCAGTAATTTAGAGAAGGTCATTTTAGGACTGGTTGCTCTTCCCTCTCTCTAGCACTCACCGAATATTTAGGGAATGAATTCCTAGTGTGTGCTAGCAGTGTTTCCAGCACTCTTTATGTAGTAGTAAGGGGGTAAAATCTTAAAAGGTAGAATAATCTTATATTAACAGAAATAAACTTGTAGCTATTTTAGATGCTGAGAGGCAAACCTTGGTATCAGGAAAGTATATTTTAATAGCCCCTGACCTGACCTGGAAGGTTAGGAAAGCCATTCTGCTTAGTATAGTACTTTGAAACTGTTGACCTAGTTCTCCTGCTAGAATTTAAGATCCTCAGAAGCAGGAGTCATGCTATTTTTTTAACTTTATTTTTATTGTTGTCACTATTACAGATGCCCTCCTTTGTGCACCTTCTCACACCCCATTCCCTCTGGCCATCGCCGCACTGTTGTCTACGTCTGTGGGTTGTGCATACATGTCCTTTGGCCAGTCCCTTCACCTTCTTTCATCCAGTCCCACCAAGCCCCTTTCCCTTTGACAACTGCCTGTCTGTTCCACATGTCTGTGTCACTGTCTCTGTTTTGTCAGTTTACTTTGTTCATTAGATTCCCCATATAAGTGAGGTCATATGGTGTTTGTCTTTCACCAACTGGCCTATTTCACCTAGCATAATAGTCTCCAGGTCCATCCATGCTGTCGTCACAAAAGGTAAGAGTGCCCTTTTTTTTTTCTTTTTTAATTAGTGCTTATTATTTAGTAGCTTTTTAAAAAATATCCATTGACTCTAACATGTATATTTTTCTGGAAATTTTAGATTAAAACATCCTGTTTGCCATTACATAGTTTGTATCTTATGAAGCAGAAAGAGAAAAACAGTTTTATTTCTTAAACTTATTTTCTGTAGATTCGCGGAACTCTAAAGAGCTGGACCAAGTTGTGGTGTGTGTTGAAACCCGGGGTGCTACTGATCTATAAAACCCAAAAAAATGGTCAGTGGGTAGGAACAGTCCTTCTGAATGCCTGTGAAATCATTGAGCGTCCATCAAAGAAGGATGGCTTTTGTTTCAAACTTTTTCATCCTTTGGAGCAGTCTATTTGGGCAGTGAAGGTAAGCACTTGTTACATAGATAAAAGGTAAAGAAGACAACCTTTGAGTAGAACAGAGACCAATTAATCTAGTGATTACTCTTCTCTGCCAGCACTTATAAATTTATTTATGTTTGCAAGGGCATTACTTCTCTGTCTCTGTCTGCAATGAAATGCACACTAAAAGTCCATTTTACCTTTTTAAGATCCGACTTTTTCTCCAGAAAATGTTTTTCTGATTTACATTGCACCTTATTATCTCTGTGCCATGGGGATTCAGTTTGTAGTTTTTTAAAAAATTTGCAATGAATACTCTGGCTTTGTAATACTGTATCATGTTTACTGTGTTTTCCTCTTTATCAAAACTGTAAGATCCCCTGGAGCAGAAGCTGCCGTTTATTTTTGTGGTTTTTCCTGCAGTGATATAAATAGGTGCTAAGAAGAAGCCTATAAGCAGTCACAGTCCTACTTACTCTTGAGCAGCTTTCTTTGAATATGGAGCTCTAATGCTTTATAACTAAAAAGCATTACTGTGGCCATTCCTGTATTATAAAAGCAGAAATTTAATCAGGAAAGTAGAAATACCTTATTTGATTAACTACCAAGAAATTCTACAAACAGTAGTCGTACAATACACACTAATGAATAAATGAGTCTAGTTTAAGTTTTTACAAAGCAATCATTGTTTTAATTTGAAAGAATGTCAGTTACATTTGAATAAAGGGTTTAAGACTCCTTTAAGGAAAACCACCTAGTTGAGATGAGGGCTAAGTAAAAGTAGATTCAGCTTTTAAATATTTTTGGCATTCCTTAATTAGGCAGTATACATATACCTAGGAAAAAACTTGGACTTGTTCAGTAGTCTAGAGTCAGAAATAAATTTAGGATTACAGAGTTAGTATCATGCTGGAATTAGATATTTCCCATACAGGAAAGATTTTTAACCAATATAACCTGTGGTGTTGACATATAATGCGATTCTGAAGTGAAAAAAAATTACTTTCAAACCTTTTATATATTGCATTTATTCTTTACTACCACTTTCAGGAATTTAAGAAATTATTAAAATCCCATTGATTTTTCTGTTTTTTTCATTTTGAATTTGCATCTTTACTTTGAAATGTTTATATACTTCTTAAAGTTCATTTTTTTCCTTGACCTAACAACCTAAAAATTGTTTTTTCTATCAAAATTATACTATAAATTCAATCCTCAGATTTTGTTTTTAATTTTTATTTATTGGTTTGAGAGAGAAGGAAAGAGGCAAAGAGAGCGAGAGAGAGAGACTTGTTGTTTCACTTGTTTATGTATTCATGGGTCTGTTCTTGTATATGTGCCCTGACCTGATATCGAACCTGCAACCTTAGCATATCAGGACGGTGCTCTAACCAGCGGAGCCACCCAACCGGGACTTCACAATCCTCAGATTTTTCTTTTCCAGATAAGAACTATGTCCACCTAAAATTAGTCTTGGTGATACTAATTACTGTAGAGTTCTTGGTGTCGTATACTTCTAAAACAAATAACCACAACCAACAACAATAAAATTCCTTTTTCTTTCTTGTTTCTGGAAAAATAAAATTAGCTTTTATAGTTGGTATTTATAAACAAGTATATCATTGGTTATAAAATGGAGCTTTATTTTTTCCCTAGACCTAATAAAAAGTCCTTTTACTTTTTCTTGTAAATGATAACTACTGTATATTTCCAGCCGTTTATTTATGAGCTTCTAGAAATTAAGTATTTTTTTCTAATAGTGCATGTGGGATAGAAATTCTCTGTTAAATTAAAATTTTGTCTAGTATGGTAAGATTTAGGTTTACCTTTAATATGTGAACAATGTACAGAAATAATGTTTAATGATAACTATAAGGTGTTCAGTTTTTGATATGGAAGTATATTTGTTGGAAGAAGAAAACTTTCCTTAATGCTCAACATTTACTTTCTCTGGAAAGCTTGAAATTAAAGCTTGCTTGCTTTTAAATTATAATCTGTGCCTAACTTTGATTATTATCAGTAATAATGGATAATATAAAGGTGAGATCTCATAGTACTATATGCCATTTATTTTGCTTATTTTTATTTAATTTGGTTATTTTAAGGGTCCAAAAGGTGAAGCAGTGGGATCCATAACTCAGCCCCTACCTAGCAGTTACTTGATCATCCGAGCTACTTCGGAGTCAGATGGTAAATACATGTTTTAATGGATTGGAGTTTGGTCTCATTTTTAAGGGTTTATTTTATAAACCACTGTGTATTTTCCTTTGGGAAAAATCTGTCTTTAGTATGGTATTTTCTGCAGTAGTATTAATCAGAAATTGCTTAGAACACCAAATATATCATTAACTTGGTAGACAACAGAAGAATCTGATAAGGAAGCATTGGATAATTGGGTGATAAATTAGCAACCTAGAGTTTTTTTAATCCTCCATAGACCTTTAATATCTTTTTTGACTTGGTTAGTATTCCCTGTGGTAACTCATTAAGTTTTATTGTTTTAGAGGTACATGTAATACTACTTATATTTTATCACCAAGTATTAACATTTATAAAACACACTCTTGTAAGTTTATTTAACCTAAGACATTTTTCCATACTTGTTAACTTAATAGTTAATTCCCAAAGCAAATACAGGGAGAGCAAAGCTTATTTCAAATCAAAGTAACCTTAAAACCTTAATAATTGATAATGGATTTCTGCCTCGCTTTTATGTTTTATAGTTTAGACTAGCCTAGCCTAAGGAATCTTGTAACCTTCCAAAGTTTACTTTTACCAGGTAATTATTTTTAAAATTAAAATATCATAGGCATGAACTTTTGTTATGAAAGTATTTTATTTGGCTGATATTTCCAGCAGATGTTGACACATATATATGAATTTTAAGTGAACCAACATTTTTTTCTGCTAATTACAGTTCTAAATTTTAATTTGAAAAACAAAGTTACTAATATTTCTACTAGTATGGCAATTAATAATAGTATTGTACAGACATTTTCCTGACCTAAAATTTTTCATACATAGAGTAGAATGGATGCTAAACCTGGGGATAGGCCTACTATCAACAACAAAGGATTATTTTAGGTGGTTTATTTATAGTACAAACATAACCCCTTCAGTATATTTTATATACTTATATTGGTACCTTCAAATTATACCACATGTTAATGTTCTGAGATTTTAAAAATAAAATACATGTATTAGGTCTGTTTACCAATGTGTACTGTATTCTGTTCATTTACCAATAGCTTCTAAATACTCGTAGTATGTAAAATCACTTGATAAACTGAAAAATTGGACTAAAAAATCCTTGTATAAGACTTTATGCTCAAAATAACTTTTTCAGTGCATTTTTCTCAAAGAAATAATAGTGTGCTTAAAAGCTAACAGTGTTAAATTAAGATGGATGCTAGTTTTTATAGTTTCTTGAATTATACTGCTTATGAATCTGCGTTCTTCTAGGAAGGTGCTGGATGGATGCTTTGGAATTGGCTTTGAAATGTTCTAGTCTTCTTAAACGTACAATGATCAGGGAAGGAAAGGAACATGACCTGAGCATTTCATCGGAGAGCACACATGTGACTTTGTATGGCTTATTACGTGCTAACAATCTCCACAGTGGTGACAGCTTCCAGTAAGTAAATATTGCCCCTGATTTGGTGATTATTTTAGAGACCGTGTTGATCACTAGGTTAGCTGGCAGGCTTAGAATTTTTGTAATATATCTAGGATTGAAACTTGGCTGTCTTCTTACTATACGGCCTAAGGTCTGGTTTAAAATTTGTTTAGTTACAATGATAAGGTATAAAAGTTATTTCCTTGATCCTAGCTAATGTAAATTACTTGCTATTTCCCAAATGCAACCATGCTATCTGCCTTTTTTGGGCATGGTGTTCCCTTCATTAAGAATGATTTCTAGTTCCCCCTGCTCTTTTCTCTTATCACAAAACTATGTATTCTTCAAGAGCAATCTCAAATATCAGATCATAAGTGAAGTCTTTCATGCCTCTTCTAAGATATAATCTGCTCTTCTATTGCTGTTCTATAGCACTTTCTTTTTATTTATTTATTTATTTATTTACTTACTTACTTACTTATTTATTTTTGTAGTATCACCAGACTTAGTCTTCCTGGTGTTTGTGGAGCTCCCCTATTACATTGTGTTTTGAGTTGGAACTGTATCTTATGGTATTATCCCCTGAAGCATTTAATACCAAATGCTAGTAGCTCATACTAAAAAAAAATATGTCTCCAGGAAAACTAGAAAATATTTCTCCAGGGCAGCTCAGTACTTTGCTTGAAGTTCGGATCTCTTTTGTTGCTTTGTAGGAAAAACATTAGACTTTCCCTTTTCTTCCCGTGGCCCAATGTTCACTTTCTGCTCTACAGCCACTTATTACTATCAACATTGGATTACTCTCCTCAATGTTGTTAGACTGCTACTGTCCTACGTGTAACCTGAGCTGAACATTTTTTTTTCCTTATCCTTTTGAATGACTCTTTTTCTTCACTCTTTGAAAACCCATATTACCTGACCTTTTACATTTTTTTTTTTTTTTGCAGAATTATAATCTGGAGTATTATCTTAACCCTCAGAACAAAAGTTTGAACAGGATTAGATTGGGAATGGGAGCACAATTTATATAGGAATGGGTATTTGGGGGGGGGCCTCTTCCTGAAATTTTTTTCCTCGAAGTTCTTCAGCTGTAAACTGTTTGTTGTTTTTGTTGCATACCAGGTAATCTTTAAATGCTCTTATTTGGGAATCTTAAAAATTCATCTGCTTCACCTGTTTATTCATTAAAATTTTGGAACCTCTTTTCTGTGTAAAATACTGTGCATTTTTCTGTATAATTTACCACATTGTGACTAGGTAGATGAATCTGAAATGGTCCTAAATTTGAATCTAGTACAACAGTTTTATTAGCTATGTGATTCTGAAGAGATGTTTTGTATTGTTGGAAACCTATAAAATGCCGGATAGCTATAAATATCTGGAAGAAAAAAATAACATAAATAGCCAAAACAGAGATGCTTTAGGGTAATATGGGATCAGAAGAATTTATAGGATGAAAAAATAGCATCCTTCTAGGGAATCTGGGAGAGGGTCAATATAACAGATTTTTACAAAAGTAGAATCAGCGTACCAACATGTTTATTTTTCTATAAGACAAAAAATGAGCTGGGGGCTGAAGATGCCGAGATGAGAGGGGTTAGAGCCTCGTTTTGGACCTTAAAGTCTGCTTGGATGTAAGGGGCAGGCAGTGGGTGAAGGTAAAGAAGATTACAAGCTTTAAGCCTGAGGGACAGGGAAGATGATGGTAAAAGAAAACAAAGGACCATGTTTGGAAGATAATAATTTATTAAATATTGTACATGTTGAGAATACATGTACACGTTGAGGTCACAGAGCATAGATAATGTCAGCCAAGCATTTAAAAGCATAGGTCTAAAGCTTATTCCTGCATGCATGGGTTTGGAAATCAAATACAGGTGGATAGCTTGCCAAAGGAGACTGAAGATAGAGAAAATAAAAAAGAGCCAAGGAAGATTAATATATTTAAGGGTAGAAGGAAGTTAGAGGGACTAGAAAGCTTAAAAAGTACAACTATAGTTATACATAGAACCCAAGCATTAAGACTGTTTCCAGGAAAATAATCCTCTAAATCCAGTGATTCCAGTGAAAAGGAGGTGACAATTAGGTAAGGCCATTGGGTTTGTCAACTAAGACATCATTAGTGACCTTTAAGAGGAAACAGATTCACTGGATTTAGGGAGTGAAAACCAGATTGTGAGAGGTTAAGGAGAGGATAGATGGTAAGAAAGGAGAGAGAGAACTTTTAGACTACTTTATAAAATATATCATCATTAAGGGAAAGAGGGAAAATAATATGTATGTAAAAATGAATTTCTATTAGTAATTCTCAGATTAAAATCCAAATGAAGATTTTAGAAAAATAGAGACTAACACAGGAATAAAATAGGACTTCTTTGCTCTGATACTCTTTCAGCATTGCTAAAATATCAATTATATGCTAAATGAAACCCACAGATACTTCCCTAAATAAGAAATTTCTAAAAGAAAAAATTTGATTGTGGAAGTGAGGTTTTTTAAAATTCTTTTTTATACAGATTATTAACCCTAAACACTTTAAGGTTAGTGTAAACAAGGTTGGTTATAGCCTCTTCTTAATTTTAGATTACAAGTTCATTTCCTTAGGCTAATATTTTCATTCCCAGTTCTCCTTGGAACTTTTTCTCAAGATTAAGCTTATCTGTCAAGTATTAAATACATATAATTACTTACCTTTTACATTTTCTCGTCTTAAATTCTGGGACTTATTATATGTAACTTTGGAGACCTTTAGAGGAGAAAATCATAATTCATTTGAGTTCACCTGAAAAATCTATCTGATGACCTTGACTTGAAGTTTTCCTTCAGACCAGAAGCAACAGTGAGGTTGATTCAACTAATGATGATTATAAAACTAAGAAAAAAATCTGACAAGAGATAGTCTAAAATTTTGCTTTCGGACAATTTTAGCCCCAAGTGGTAGAGAACCGAAGAGCTCAGTGTCATATTTTTTAACATTTTCCCAGATTTTTGCTTAACTTCTCTGTACCATTTACAAATCTGTAAAGTGAGAATAATATTACCTATCTCATGGGATTATTTTGAGGATTAAATGAATAAAACTATATAAAACACTAAGAATAGTTCCTGACACATAGTAAATTCTCGGTAAATGTTTCATATCATTTTTATTTATAAATTAAATATTCTTAACCTCCTTTATTCTTCCTTCTCATAATTCTTTTTCTTAAGGTTAAACGATAGTGAAATTGAACGACAGCATTTTAAGGACCAAGATATGTATTCTGATAAATCTGATAAAGAAAATGATCAGGAGCATGATGAGTCTGACAATGAGGTGATAGGGAAAAGTGAAGAAAGTGACACAGACACATCAGAAAGACAAGATGACTCATATATCGAACCTGAGCCCGTTGAGCCTTTAAAGGAGACCACCTACACCGAACAAAGCCATGAGGAACTCGGAGAGGTAAAAGTCTGTGATTTTCAGAGATTTGGGGTTTCTAATTCTTGAAAATTTTCAAATGAAATTGAATATATTATTTGTTTGACCTATTGTTTATTTTCCCAAAAGACTATTTCTATGAACATATTTTATTTTAAAAGTTGCATACATATGAAACATATCAGGATTTATGAACAACTAAAAACATAGTACTGATTCAAATATGAATACAGTCTATTAAATTTCAAGTTTACATTTCCTTCAAGCCTGCTTTTGAAACAGGATGCTGCTAGATGTATTTGCCAGATACAAGGTAAATTGCAAGGAAACATGAGTTTATCACTTTCTTCTTGTTGCTAGCACACAGAATTAATAATAGTATATGGAGTATAATATTTCCATAATGGATTCTTTGTTTATGAGTATACCATTCACTTTTATGTTTCTTGCAATTTTTATTTTTACCTAAATTTTATAGCTATAGACTTTATTTATTTAATGGGTTATTTTCACTTTTTAAGAATGCTTGGAATGTTCAAATAGAGAGTTCAGATTTTCAACATTAGTTACCTTTTCTACACACCTATGTGTCTGAAATAAATATAACATTTCAGTTGTTGTTAATTGCTAAAGGCAGGTGAGGCTTCTCAAACAGAAACTGTGTCTGAAGAAAACAAAAGCCTTATCTGGACTCTGCTGAAACAAGTCCGTCCTGGCATGGACCTGTCCAGGGTGGTTCTGCCTACATTTATTTTGGAACCTCGTTCTTTCCTGGATAAACTTTCAGATTACTACTATCATGCAGATTTCTTATCTGAGTAAGTAAATTCTTATTTCTTAAAATAGAAGATAACTTCATGGTTTTAGAGATTTTCCAGAGTTTTATTCAGTGGTTATGCCTTACCAAAATTGGGCTCTAATCAGACATCACTCTCTTCTCCACCACTTCTGTAGTCGACCTTAATAAGAAGCATATTTAATACTTTAGTATACTGTTTCAGTTGAATTGAGAGATCACAAGCTTGAAGAGGACAGGAATTCTACCACTTGCCCGAAAACACTGCTCTCAGAGGCTCCCTGAGTGTTCGCTGACCTAACACAGGGAGAGATGGTTGGCATTCTTTGTTCTTCCTCACTTCAGCCCTCGTTTAGGTCCCATTCTGGGGCTCGTGCTTTTGTTTATACGTTTATGCTTATCCCCTCGGCATGCTTGTGAGGTATATACACCTTACCCAATCTGGAATGCCCGCCAGTTGCTGACTCTTGGCATAAATCCCTACTTTCATCTTTGCTTTTTTTCCTGCCAGCTGATCCTGGGTGTAATTCTGAACAAGGCAGGCAGAATGGAGGTAAAAGAGGAACAGCCTACCTCTGTCCCAACAGTTGTTTGGAGAACCAAAAAAAGACAGAGACTTTGTATATACCTTTCCAAGTTTCACCTGCCTCCCCCATTCCAGCAGCAGTGGTGTTTCAAAGCACTGTGTTTTCTGAGATTCTAAGTTTTGGCCCTGTGACCTGATTTTAAAATTCTGTATCAATACCTGCATTCAGTTTATTAGTTGCATTATTAGTCTGTTAGTTGTATTAGGAACATTGCAAAAATCATAAGCTGAATCAAAAGATCATTGATGAGTTGTGGGAGATTTTTGCAAATTAATTCATAGACAAAGTGTTGATCTCCATAAAATAAAAAGTGCTTATACAAAGTGATTGAAAATTATCAACAATCTAATAGAAAAGGAGTGGAGGAAATGACTAGTTTAAAACTAAAGAAATAGAAATAGTCCTTAAATATGCACACCTCACACAAAATAAGAAAAATGGAGATTCAAACATGAGGTACTTTTTCAGCCATCACATTGACCAGAAGTCTGAAGGCTTTTATACCCCACTTCTACCTTATATCTTCTTATATTTCTTTCTTTTTATCTGTCTTGAAATTCATTTCTCTCAGAGTGTGAGGTAGATTCCTATGAATCACAATAAGCTCTTGAGAGATGTGCATTTTACCCAAATGGAAAGCTTGCACTTTTCTGGTAACACACATTGTTTTATTGCCAAGGCTGTGAGCAGCAGGCACTCATACACTGCTGGGTGATGCAAACTAGCACAGTACCTTTGAAGAGAACCTGGGAGTACCTACCAGAATTATGATGCATTGAGTCCTTTGATCTGGCAGTCCTGTGGAGCTACAGATACAGCTCCACGTATACAAATGACATGTTGGGTTGGTCAAAAAGTTCATTTAGTTTTTTCTGTAAAAGACACATTTTCCATTTTCACTAATAACTTTATTGATTTGGATATTTTGAATATGTTGGCTATCTCCGGCTATTGGCTTCTAGTGGGTAGAAGCCAGGGATGCTGCTAAACATCTTCCAGTGCATGAGATAGCCTCACAGCAAAGAATTATTTGGCCAAAATGTCAATAGTACCAAGAAACTTTGCAAACCATTTTGACACATTTGACCAGTGACAGCACCTTCTCCATACACTGCACAAATCTCTTTTTGCATTTCAGATGCATTTTTACCTTTTCATGAAATAATGAAGTATAATATGCTGAAAATATTGTGTATTTTCTTCTACCTTCAATATTAAAGTGGCTGCACAAAAATTCACCAATTTTAATAACCTTTTAAAAAAATGCACGTGATGTGACAGCTGTCACAATACATCTAACAAAATTGTTTCAAATGAAGTTAAAGACAACTAAGCACTACTAGAGCCATTGCATGGAAAAAACTAAATGAACTTTCTGGCCAACCCAACAGTACAAGATGAGATACTAAGTGTCCAGCCACAACTGACTGGTTAAATAATGTGTAGTGCTTCCACACTTAAGGAAGAACTCTACATAACTGATAAGGAGGGGTCTTCAGCAGTATGTGTGTACTTTGGTACTTTTTTTTTTTAAAGAAAAAGACTATATGCTTAAAGAAAACTATTTTTAAAAAGCTAAAAGAAGTTGCCTACAGGACATAAGTAGGAAGACTGTGGAGAGATGGGACAATGGCAAGACACATACACTTTTTTATATTGCTTTGAGTTGTGAACTGTTTGTTCTATGTGTATTTAAATATAAAGTAAAATATTGTAGTAAAAGAATTTAAGTCAAGATATGAACAGAGCGTTCAGAGGGTTGTTACCCCCAAAACTGCAGCCTTTCAACTTGGCACAATTGTTGGCAAGTGTATCTTCAAAAATCACCACATTGGACCTTCAGACATGCTTAAACGGGGTATAATAAATAGTTACATTTTTAAATAAATAATAAATTAGCTTCTCGGTAGAATTCATTTCTGACATATACAGTCAATGCTTTGCAATGTTTACAGCATCAGCAAAATGGCAAGGGACCACCTGAGTCAAGACTTCTAGATATTTTTTTCTCTAAAATGAAAATTATTCTTTGATTACCTGTTATACTGGTAGAATTTGTTCACTGTGGAAAATCAGTTGGTAGCACCTAAGGAGGTTAAAGCCTCAAAATGGGTTAAAAACCTTTTTGATTGTTTTAAATTATTTTATTCTTCCATATTTGTGACTTGAAACTTTTGTGTTTCTTACAAGGGATTAAAAAGACCTACGATCCTATTCTTAGGGAGGTCGTTCATGGCTAACATCAGCTTATTTGTCTTCTCTCCCTGTACTGTATCGCTTACCAGTTCTCACTGACCTTCTCTAATCCACATCAACAAATGAGAATAGACTAAATCAAGTGGATATGGTCCTTCTCTTACACATGGGACTGAAGAACTCTTACAAAGTTGTTAAATGAGGCTGCTTGGCCGCTGCCACATTGTTGCAAATGCTAGGAATCAAACAGTGCATGAATCTCAAAATCCTTTTTTTTTTTCAATCACAATTTCTCCCAGATCCCCAAGCAACATCTAGGGTCCTACAGAACCCCAGTTGAAAAGTCTTGGTTTGGAGAGTTTTCAAAAACTAGTTGAGAAAAGACCTGGTCAGCAAGTCAAAGAATAGGAAAAATGGGAAGGAAAGTAACCAGATTGTGAAAAATCCTTACAAACTGATGTATGTGGTTGTTTTTGCCACCTATTTTAAATATGAATAATGCTTTTCAATCATATCTCATAGTCAATTGTTGACTTGATATATATCAGGGAGAACTTGTGATATATTCTGTAAAATTTCTGTGTCTAATATTTTGTTTTTTAGGACTGCCCTTGAGGAAAATCCATATTTCCGTTTGAAGAAAGTAGTGAAATGGTATTTGTCAGGATTCTATAAAAAGCCAAAGGTAACATTTATATTGTACTTTCAGCCTCATATGTATGAGTTCTTTATTTTTTGTTATCTTTAGATTTATTAATAATTACCTTGCAAGGCCTCGAGTTAGCAGAATTGCAAAATACTTGATCACTTAGTCCTGTATTATGATTGAAGTTATCTAACTTTATTTCATGTCACTACTGTGAAATTTTTTAAGGCTAGCTCCCACATGATACAGGTAAAGCTATCTTGATTAAACTATTTTGAGTCTTCCATATTTGTAATTTGAAACTTGTATGTTTTTTACTAGGGACTGAAGAAACCTTATAATCCTATACTTGGTGAAACTTTCCGTTGTTTGTGGATTCATCCCAGAACAAACAGCAAAACTTTTTATATTGCTGAACAGGTATTAGAAATGTTTTTATAGAAACAAAACTGATTCACAGGTTATTGGGATGTTTTTATAGAAAATATTATCTCAGTAAACTCACTGTTGATTAACTTTTATTAATGAACATTTAGTAATCATTTTACCTGTTAGTACTGAGTACTACTAAATACCATACTCAAAAGTATTACTATTATAGTTAGAGAATCCTGTAACATTTGTGGTAATTTTTTCCTGCTTCCCTACCCATTTGTCAAAATTCTTCAGTGTTTCTCCAGTTCCTAAATCAAATTTATACCCATTTGTGTGGCATTCAAGGTCCTCCATATCTTTTTAAATTTACCTCAGGTTACATGCATTTCTGAGTCAAATCTGTCCATACACAGTTAAGTAACCTGATAGTACATTTCTTTCTTTGTGTAGTATTTTTTAATTTAATTCTCCCACCCCCATAATTTTCTCAGCTGTTCTTTATCTGAATAATCCCTGACCTGTTCATCTTTCATGATCCAGATGACTACAGCTCCCAGTGATTTCTCCCTTCTCGAATTTCTGTATTATTTTTTGTGATTATCCATTAAGGTGTTATTTTAACCCTTGTATTAACTTTCTATAGAAAAGTTAATACCTTCTATAGAAAGTTAATACAAGTCAATTTCTCCAATTGAATTGTTAGCTTTTTGAATGTATACTCCACCGTACATCTCTTTATTGTACACATAGTAGAGAGTCAGAAAATACTTATTCTTAATCTTTCTTTAATTTAAATTTATGTACATCTATATTCGTGATTGTTAATCTTCCCCTCATCCTAATAATCTGAGGAGTACGACTATCTTAAAATAATAACGGATCCTTATGATGATAATTATCACCTGGATTGTAAGAAGGATGAGGATACCATGTGGCATTTGAAAAACCCCCCTCTTCCCTAGAAATTTTAATATACCTCTCAGATTGAAACCAATTATCTATTAATTTTTTAATTAATATAATAAAATGATTATTATATTTTAATTCACTATAATTCTTAAAGAGTTTAATTGATTTTAGCTTTGTTCACTTTAGAAAACATAAGATATATGTACATATATTAAAATTATTAGGTATCTAAAGTAACATTGTCAAAGCTTTTGTTAGTTTCCTACAGCTATTTTTAATTTATATGAAGAATAGCCACTGTGTAAGTTATCAATTTCTGTATAACGAATTACTACCAAAAGTTAGTGACTTAAAGCAGCATTTATCATCTCATACAGCGAAGTTTAGGAACCTGGGAGCTCCCTAGATGGATGGTTCTGGCTCAGGATTTCCGATAAGGTTGCAGTGAAGATACCCAGCTTTGCAATCCTCTGAAGGCTTAACTGGGCTGGAAGATTCTACTTTCAAGCTCATCACCTGGTTTTTGACAATAGGACTTACCACTTGGGCCTCTCCATTGGGTTGTTCACAATACACAAGCTGGCTTCTTAGAGCTAATGACCTGGGAGAAACACATCAAGATGAATGCCGCATTATAACCTAGTCTCAGAAGTGATATGCTATTCCTTCCATATAAACCAACTTTGGTACAGTGTAAGAGGAGCCCACCTAATGGTGCAAATACCAGGAGGTGAGGCTCCTTGGGACACATCTTGGAGATGGCTTATTATAATCATCAATATTTAATTTTATACTCTCCAAATGTTTCTTCTTCATTAATAGAGTATACTTTTAAGGTTTGAATTTTTGATAATAGCACAATAACATACTTACTATATTCTGTGTTTTTTCCTATGTTCAATAGGTGTCCCATCACCCACCAATATCTGCCTTTTACATTAGTAATCGAAAGGATGGATTTTGCCTTAGTGGTAGTATCCTGGCTAAGTCCAAGTTCTATGGTGAGTTTCCTCTTATCTTAAAAGGCAGCCATTTCTGGAAGGCCGTATTTTTTTAGTGAGCTTTTATTTAGGTGGTGTCTTGAGATGTCTTCAGTAAGGAATTTTTATGTCATTTTAAGTGTCATCTTTACTTGGATGTAGACTTTTCTTTTATAGTGCCTTCTTTTGTCGATTCATAGAGGTATGACTAATTTTTTACAAGTATACACCCCATGTGTGTAAATTTATCACAATCTCCACTTATTAAAAAACAGAATAATGATTACCCACTATGTAGCTCTCTTAGTGCATTATGTATTTCTTTCATTTTAATGTACCTGAGGAGTTGGTTTTTCTGTTTTAGTCTTTGACTAGAGAGAGAAAGAATCCAAGTATATTTAGAATACTTGGTCCAGTGTTGGTTAGTGATAACATTTAACCTTATACTGAAAAACATGCCAATAAAAGCTTTCATTAAGTACAAGGGGGAATAGAAATATAGTAAGAAACCTTAATCTAAAAACAGACAATCTGAAATAAATCATGGCCACAACTATGCACCAGTAGGAAATCTATAACCTTAAATGCATTTATTTGTTTTTTACAATTAATTGTAAATGGAGAAAAATCAATAAGTTAAAGTTTAACAAAAAATTTTAAACTTGAAAGAAAAAATAATCATGGTAAAATAGGAAAGATAAAATATGTCAACTGAAAACAATCTTTGGTTACCTGAGCAGGTAGAGAACCGTAGGTAAGTCTGTGAAATGGAAATCTAACAATAGTTTTTGATCCAGGAACTTGATGTATGCCTTTATTTTTCTTCAGGATGCCTTTTATTTCCCTTAATGTTAGTTTTATTTGGGTTTCGTTTTGTTTTGTTTTTGTCTAGTTTTACATTATGTTTTTTCAAAAGGTGATTGTTTTCTTCTGAAGGATACATATATTTGTTACTCTCTTCCCATTGCATCTTCCTTTCATCCACGCCCCTACTCTGACAGTAGTGTAAATAGCTTGCAACCATGAAGAACACTATCAACCAACTTACCATAACTGATACTTCTAAAACATTACAGTCAACAATTATAATATACACATTATTTTCAAATACATGTATAGTGTTTTTACTGGTCTAAACTATGTGTTTGACCATAAAACAACTCCATAAATTTCAAAAGACTGTAAATTATACAGAGTATTCTGCAACCTCAGTGAAATAGAACTAGAAATAAATGATGAGATATCAAGATACATTCCAAATATTTAGAAATTAAATAACACACTTCTAAATAATCCATGGGCCAAAGAAGAAATCACAAGAGAAATTGTTAAATATTTTAAACTAAATGATAATGAAAACATAACATGGAAATTCATGTGATGCAGCAAAAAGTAGTATGTTTAGAGGGAGATTTATAATTTTAAGTTAGAAAAGGAGAAAGATCTAAATCAGTGATCCGAGTTTTACCTTACAAAATTAGAAAAAGAGCTAACTGAATGTAAAGTAAACAGAAGAAAGAAAATAATGAAGAGCATACATCAGCGTAGAAAGTGGAAAAACAATACAGAAAATCCTAGGAATCTAAGAGTTGATTTTAGACTGATAAAAAAAGAATACAAATCAGAAGTAAATGAGCAGAATTACTGTTGGTCCTATAGACCGTGAAATGATAATAAGGAAATATTACAGACAGTTTTATGCCAATAAATTTGACCACTTAGAATGAATGATATGGGCACATCTCTTAAAAAAACACAAGATACCAAAACTGACCCAAGAAGAAATATAAAAATGTAATAATCTTAAATCAGTGTAGGAAATTGAATTAGTAATTTAAGATCTTCCTTCAGAGATATGCTCTGGGCCCAGACGCCTTGAGTTCACCTAACTATTTAAGGAAGAAAATACCAATTTTATCCAACTTCTTACAGAAAACAGGAAAGGAGAATACACTTCACAACTTAATTTTATAAGGCCAGCATTATTCAATCCCCCAACACCAAACCAGACATTATAAGGAAACTATAAATCAAAATCTCTTTAATATACTAGCAAAAATCCCTAATAAATTAGTAGCAAAGCAATATTATAAAGGGTAATATTTGAACACACATAAAATAATATATAAAAAAGATATGTATGAATATCATGGTCAGTATATTAAAAGAATATCATAATCAAGTGGGATTTCTCTCTGAAATACAAGGTAGGTATGTCATCTGAAGATCAGTGTAATTCATATTAACAGAGTAAAGGAAAACTGTCATTTTATAAAATGTAGGAAAAGCATTTTACAAACTTCAGTACCCATTCATAATAATATCTGCCAACAAATTAGGACTAGATTAAAATGCACATATGAAAAATATGTAGCCAACTTCATACTCCTAAGGTGGAAATTAAATAATTTTTATCTAAGATCAGGAGGAAGGTAAGGATGTGCACGCTCACTACTTCTGTATTAAATTGTATTAGAGGCTTTAGCCAGTGCAGTAGGCAAACTCGAAAGCACACAGTTGGCCCTGACCAGTGTGGCTCAGTTAGTTGAGTGTTGTCCAGCCAATTGGATTCCCAGTCAGGGCACATGCCTGTTGCAGGTTCAGTTGCCACCCAGGGCACATATGTGAGGCTACCAGTTAATGTTTCTTCCTCGCATCAATGTTTTTTTTCCTCTCCCCCACCCCTTCTCCTCTCTCTAATAATTAATTAACTTAAAAAGAAGCATATAAATTAAAAAGGAAGAAGTTAAGCCATATACATACCTGCTCTGTACAGAAAATTCTTAAGAATATATGAAAAACTACTAAAACTACTAAGTAAATTTAGTAAGGCTGCAGAATACAAGGTCAAAATACAAAAATCAGTTGTACAAAATGAATACTTATAGAATGAAACTTAAAAAACAACTTTGATTAAAATAGTATCTGAAAAATAAAATGTTTAGAAATAAATTGAATAATGAAAGGTGTGAGACCTGCACCCTGAAAACCACAAAACATTGCTCAAGAAAATTAAAGAGACTTAAATAACTGGAGAGAGACACTAGAGTTTTTAATATTGTTGAAATAGCCTGAAATGTTAACACAAAAGTATGGATGAATCTAAAAACCATTTTGCTAACTGAAAGAAGTCAGATACAATAAGCTATTTATTTTATGCTGCCATCTATACAAAACTCTAGAATAGGTAAAACTACAGTGATAGAAACCAAACCAGCGTTTTCCTGGGGCTAGAGGAAAGCACTGACTGCTAGTGAGCAAAGGGAAACTTTTGGGGGTCATGGAAAATTCTATATCTTGATTGTGGTCATGTAGTTGTATGACTGTACAATTGTCAGGGCTATCAAAAGCACACTTAAAATGGCTCATTTATTATATGTAATTAGTTATACTGCAATAAAATTTGGTGACGAGGGAGGAATACATTTGGGAGAAAAGCTAAAAGAAAACACCCTGAAATTTCATCATTACTTTCATGGATTATGCATATTTTTATTTTTCTAAACTATCTATAATAATATTATGTCAAAAGTACTTAAAGCTTGGGACTTAAGTAATGTGACTTACAGGAGAAATGTTTTTATTCAAAAATGGGCAAATTAAGCTATACAGTGAAATAGTGTTTTATTGCATGTCCTAAGTGTTTAGAGTTTTTCTTACGAGCCTCATTTAAATAATATAATGAACATGTAACTATACTTTTTTTTTAATCCTCACCTGAGGACATGTTTATTGATATTAGAGACAGAGGGAGGGAGAGAGGGGGGAGAAAGAGGAGAGAGACAGAGAGAGAGAGAGAGACAGACATCGATGTGAGAGAGAAACATCTATCTGTTGCTTCCTGTACACGCCCCAACCAGGGATCAAACCCACAACCTAGGTATGTGCCATGACTTGGAATCAAACCCTTAGCCTTTTGGCGTACAGAATGATGCTCCAATCAGTTGAGCCACCAACCACGGTACATAACTGTACTTTTAAAAGTACTCACTTTATAAGAATGGAAGTATGAATCAAATATGTTTTGGATATAAGATAACAAATATGTGTTTGGGCACATTGAGACTGAGACATTTTTATTTTTAAGACATACCACTGTGGATATCTGGTAGGTGTCCTAAATATATTTCATTTGTTTTGAATTGGTTGAATTAATTTTTTTGAAATTTAACAAACATTATTTATTTCAGGGAACTCATTATCTGCAATATTAGATGGAGAAGCAAGATTGACTTTCTTGAATAGAGGTGAAGATTATGTAATGACAATGCCCTATGCTCATTGTAAAGGTAAGTGTTTCCCATACTTGAGTGAGATTTCCTAAAACCTTCTTTTTAAGTAAATGTATATGGCTATAATTTGTTATGTTTTGAGACTGATGAAGTCAGTCTTGTGTTTTAAAGCATCCTTATTTTACAGATACTTAATACTATTGCTGTCATTTGCTGAATATTTCTGTGGTGAATTAATTAATATACAGTGGACTTTTTGTGACACATTCTGATTACAGTAATGAAATTTCATGTACCTTAAGTGCAGGTTTTAAAAATTTGCTGAAATTATCTATTATTTCAGAATCCTTGAAAGTGATTTTTATCATCTTGTACCACCACCTCTTTTTAAAATTTTGATTTGCTGTTTTTCAGTTTACCAAGTCCTTTAAAATTTTTTCTCATCCTCATTTAGAAATTTCTTTAAAGTCAGTGTATTATAATTTTCCCCCATTATTTAGGATACAGGTACAGATATTAAAATAAATTTACAACAGTGCTGGCACCCAATTAGTCTGTGCACTCTATAGTTATAAATTCAGTCATTCTGTCAGTTCTTATAAAGTAGGTTTATTATCCTTGTTTTATGGACAATGAAAATGAGGCACAAAGAGGTTACCTGGCTTGATATCGAGCAAGGATGTGGTAGAGTCAAGATTCTGCAGTCTGCACTACTGTGCTGTAGGGCATCAGCTCAGGTTGGTCATTATCTGTAGCCTCCTTTCCAACCCATTTCTTAAAAATAACTATTTTTGCTAATTATCCTCTATTTTAGAAACTGATTGATGAAAACATAGAACTTATTCAATATGACCTTATTTCACAGATGAGAAAACTGGGAGGGTTAAGAATCTTATCCAAAGCCAAAGCAGCTATTTAATAAGAATGCCGAGACTAAACTCTAGGCTTATTGACTCCCATCTACTGTATCATGAATCAACCTGGTACTAAGTTCAAGAATGGCCAACGTGTGGCCTAAGGCTAGATAATTCTTAGAGCTTCATGTGAGTTCTTGAAGTAGACATGAAGTGAAATATCTGAAATTATGAATTGAATTGATAAATATATTTTCAAATTTTGTATCATTGGACATAAATAAAATGATGCCTAATACCATGCCCAACTAGCAACAGGGGAAAATTTTTTCATAGCATTGTACTTATTGCATGGAAAAAAAGAAGAGCTTTATAACATTTTGTGAATGAGCATAAGAAATATTGATTATTTACTACCCTGTGTATTTTCTAAGATGTGTTCCCCAAATCACTAGTCTCACAAATTGTCTTACAAAATAAAAGTTCTGTAGCCAAGTAAGTATGAGAAGCATTGCATAGGTTGTTCCCTTCCTGGAAATGAACATTGGGTATTTGCATATTACGCATGCTTTAACGGCTTATTCCAGGAACAGACACACACACAATTTTTGTTTAACTTTGTCAAACTCAAAATTTCCCCAGCTTTTAGCCACAGAACCTATTTTGGGGGATTTATTTGTTTGTCTTATGCAGTTGATTCTTGCTATTTGCAGTAGTTATATTCTATAAAGTCACCACAAACACTGAATTAATGAATACTGAACCATTGCCCCTAGGGGAAACACTTCTGGTGAGCCTCTTGTCACATTTTTATCAGCCAGTCAATGCATAACCTTATTTCTGTTTAAAGATGCCTTAATATATACTATTGATTCATTAACATTGAACAGCCAACAGCACCATAACTCATGTCAGAACCAAGCTTTAACACATTATTTCCTCCATAAGGTGCATCACAGCCTTCTGTGCTTAGGAACACTAGACAGCACTTCAGCACTACATTTGGGGGCCATTTTAAACAGTAAAATCACCAACAAAAATGTAAAAAATGGCACTAACTATACTGCAAAAAAGACACCTGTTTACCATCTGAGATATGAAACAACAAGGCAAAATATCACCTTGTTCAACCTCAGCTGAGGATGTGCACAGTGGACAACTCACAGTTTCGTCAGCCTTTCCAAGTCCATGAATGACTGCAAAAGTGCTGTGGGTGGTGATATGGGAATTACTAATATACAGGGTCCAGCAGAAGTAAGGCCTGCTTGAGTCTGGTAGGTAGGGTAATAATATGGGTGTAATAATTTATAGTTTTAATTTGAACATTTCACCTAAAATGTCATATGATGTGCTTGAGTATGATATTGTTATGTTACAGAATTACATGCTTCTGATTTTGTAATAAAACGGGGGTGTTATTTGTGCCCGACCCCGTATTTTAGTATGTAAATTTGCAGATGTCAAATCTGCAAATAATGTGGATCAAATATTATCTATTTAAGCTCTACAGGACAAACTTTACATGTATATTATAGATTGTTATTGAGAGGGGTAGAAGACCCTTGCATTATTAGTTTCTCCTAGAACGAAATTAGATTTTAAAGCTCTGCTTGTTATTAGCCAGTGTCTCTCTTCAACCTTTTGTCAAAATTATTTTTTTTCTTTAGGAATTCTTTATGGCACAATGACTCTGGAGCTTGGTGGAACAGTCAATATTACATGTCAAAAAACTGGATATAGTGCAATACTTGAATTTAAACTAAAGGTTAGTAAAGAATGATAGAATGTATCACATAATTAAAGAGGAGCTGTGCTATAAATATTAAACAAAGAACATAGTTTAGTTTCTAATTAAAGACTAAATGTAAGGACACAGAATTCATGAAAGAGTAGACTTGGAAGATCCTAATCAATACAAAGCCATCATTTTTTATTTTTAACTTTTAATTAATAAAATGGGTGGCATGAGACCTAAGAAGTAAATAGAAATTTTTCAGTGCTTGAACTATAGCATTGTACACTAAGACAGAGCTGTGTTAGTTACTATTTCTGCCTAATAGTTTAAAACACACAAGCTTAACAACCATTTTCTGATCCTTAGGGGTTCTGTGGGTCAGGAATTTGGATGGGACATGTTGGAAGTGGCATACCTCTGCTACGTAATGTCTGGGGCCTCGGGAAGACGTGCAGGCTTTGAGTGACTCTTCATTTGAGGCCTGGAATCACCAGAAGTCTCATCACTTTGTTACATGTCTGATGCCTGGTTGGGTTGACTAAAAGACTAGGGCTGCTAATCTGAACACCTGCATACATGGCCTTTCCATGTAGCCTGGCTTTCTCACAGCATGGCAGCTTCAAGGCATCAGACTAACTACTTACCAGCTCAGGGTTCCAAGTGCAAGTGTCCTTGTGAGCAAGGTGAAAGCTGCATCACCATCCATGACCTTGCCTCAGAAGCCAAATTACATCATTTCCACCATCCTCTATTAGTTGAACGGTTATAAACCTACCAAAACCCAAGGGAAAGGGATATAGACTCCACTTCTCAGTAGTGGATGGCAAGGCACCACTGAGGAAGAGCATATGGGCTGGAGGGGGAAGCGTAGATATGCAGGAGACAAACTTTGGAAATACTGTCTGCCTTAGAGTGAATGGGAGATTTAAGACCTTTCACAGTTCAGTGGTTGGTATAAGACAGTACATTGTGTTCAGATCAAAATATTTCTACGACCTATTTAATATTTATCATTAGCTCCCATGATGATATCCAGCTGATCAGCAACTTTTCTCTAATAAGGACTTCTTTTAAGTATTATTAGATGCAGTGCCCCTTGTTTAGTTTTTTTCATCTTAGCAAACCTTTGTTTGTGTGATGATAATAATATTTGAAAATCAAGACTAAAGAGTTCTTAGTAATTTATGATACATTTAAGGATTAGACTGGAGCACCAAAATTTTGTCACTGAGGAGAAACATCAGTAATGCAACATAGTAACTCAAAGTGTATTTCTTCTAATTTTATTTTTTGGAGGGATTTTTGGTTGAGTATCATTTTATTGTTTTATTTTGAAGGAGCGGGGGTTCTTTCCTTTTAATAGAGTAGTTAAATCCTTGAGGTTTACTGAGTTATTTTTGCTTCATACATTACAGCATTGATAGAGTACAGTCTCAAGTCACATGAGAGCACAGCACTTAAGTCATTTATATCATTGTGATCTTTTTCAATATGTTTATTTGAATTTAATGTCTGTTTTTTTTAAACCTATTTTTTTCATAACAACAAATTCAACTTTCTTTTTATGGAACATTTCTGACTAAAACTTGAGTCAGTATTTCACCGTTTGTGCCTTCAACAGCACTGTTACTATGCAGTTACTTTTTCTTGTTTTTTTCCTACATTGTATCTAAATGTAAGTTAAAAGCAAAATGTTTATTTAGCATTTTCTCTTTTAAAAGCCATTTCTAGGTAGTAGTGACTGTGTTAATCAAATATCAGGGAAACTTAAACTGGGAAAAGAAGTCTTAGCTACTTTGGAAGGCCATTGGGTAAGTATTTTTATGTTTTATCTTAACAAAAGAATTTTATTCTGTGGAGAAAATTAACAATCACATGTTATAAATTCACTTATTCCATTGCTAAAATCATTATTTAACGTAAACTTCAGCTTAACAAATATTTTGGTGTTACTCTGTTATCAACAATATCCAGTTATAGGTAATATTTTACCTTTCCAAAGCTTTAAATCAGCAAAACCAGCTAACACTTATATATCACTTACTATACTGCATTGTTTAAAAATATTCCTCATATTAACTCATTTAATATTAAATATAATAACTCTGTGTGGTGAGTGCTGTTATTGTCCCCATTTTACAGAGGACACAGAGTTTTAAAAATTTGCTGAAAGTAAGTGATGGAGTGAGAATTCCAGCCCAGGCACTCTGGCTCCAGGGCTGTGCTTTTATTACAGCAGTGTACTGCCTCGCACCTAGAAGGAAGGAGTATTTCCACTTAGAGTCATATTTCCTTTCAGGAACATGGAAAGACTATAGTGGTATGTGAGAGCAATGGCTTATGTTTATTTCTTTGTTGACCTAAACTCACATCTATGGAATTTTGTTAAGAGAAGCTTAAATGAATAAAAAGGATCATGTCATGCTAATGCCTAGATGCCTTCTCACTGTAAACATTGAGTATGGCATTTTATGCATTATAATAAGCAGGAAATGATAAGAAATAGAAGAAAATGAAACTGGATCTAGAAACTTAACCACAGCCCACATACCCTCTAATCTTTAAAGTTAACTTCTGTCTGAATAGCGTATGGAAAAAAGATAAAAATTTTTTTTAATTAAATTTTTGAGATTGTGCTCAAGTTTCTAATGCTAAACAAAGCTTTCATGTTTTTCTGCATATACTGAATGTGTAAATAGTCACCTGCCTCTCCTCGTAGTTGCAGCAGACACTCTTGTCCACCTTGGCGATTCAGAGAGGGTTGGGAGGCTTTGCATATAATTGTTTGAAATTTGCATATTAAGTAAAACTTGTGAAATTTCATGAACTTCCTGTGTATTCAGTCAAATTTTAAAATTCTAGTATTACATATTTAATCTTAGTGTTTTCTAAAAATGACAAAAGATTTGGGGCTTTTAGAAAAGTACTAGTTATATTTGTTTTTAAAATGTGTTTAACTGTGGAATTAAGTATCAGGAAGTATTATTATAGTACTAACTATATAAAACTCTTGTAGATAAAGATAATGCTCTACATCAATGTTTAATTTCTTTAAATACAGGATAGTGAAGTTTTTATTAATGACAAAAAGACCGATAATTCAGAGATTTTCTGGAATCCAACACCAGACATTAAGCAACGGAGATTAATAAGGCACACTGTAAAATTTGAAGAGCAGGAAGAATTTGAATCAGAGAAGTAAGTATACCATTTTTCAGCTAATTTCATGATGACATAGAGTATTTTTTTAATACCTCAGAAATGTGGTCACTTTTCTCTGCCTTCAGTCATATTTTAATTCAGCGAAATAGTTTTTGTGGAATATGACAGGCTTCTGTTTTAGTTTATATGGATGTCAAATAAATGTAATACAAATCATGCAACGTTTTTGCAGCTCAAAGTTAAAACTTTCTGCTTTTCCTTTTTCTTCCTATATCTGCTCCAGGGCCTAGTAAAATAAAAAAGAATTCCCAGTTTGTTTGAACACAATTTATGGGACTAATGAATGATTCTTGGGTTTTATTTGGCAGCTGTTTTCTAATGTGGGTAGGTCATGTAGAACTCTAGTTGAAAGATGTGGCACAAAAATCTACTTTTGTTTCATTATTCTAAAATACATGAATAATGCCACTGGATGTGCAGGCTTCAAGAGGACTCGTATTAGTTGGGTAATAATTAAGGCCATAGTTTCTGCTCATAAAGTCATAAAAGTTTTGCTACATCTATAATACTTTTGAACCACATATATTATATATACATTGTCTAGTTTTATTCTTACTATATTTCTTTGTGTTAGGAGAAGAGGGTATCTGTGTAAAAGACACTGCTGGGTACTTTATATACATTATGCAGTTTAGTCCTCGCTACGTGCTTCCATATGCATTATCATTCTCTCTAATTGGATTCAAGTGTTTGTGTACTTTCACTCAAAATTGAGGTTGTCAAAGATGAAAAAGTAATGTATGCACAAGTTCTAAAATTCTGTTTCATCTGTAATCACATAATGCTCTTCATTCAGAGTAAAGCTTTGCCAAGATGTACAATAACTTTTGAGGTGTGAACCTAATTTAATGTATTGTAAAGATAAGGAAAATGAGTCTTAGACAAGATAAGTAACTTAAGTCCAGCAGCCAAGAAGTGGCAGGTCTAGGGTTCAACCCAAGTCTGTCTGATTCCAAAGTCTTTGTTCTTTCAGTCCCAACACGCTATCTTCCCAGATGAGTGGAATATACATATTACATTTTTGTTTTTCTGGTATAAAACTAAACTTTAGTAGTAAAAAAGATTTTACTTCAGTCTTTTCTGTTAAATCAGTGGTCTCAACACTGACTGCACATTAAAATCACCTGGGAGACATTTAAAAAAAAAATGGGCCTACTCCCAGAGATTCTGATTTTAACAGTTCCCTGATAATTCCTGCATTCAAGATTGAGAAGCATGGCTTTACAATATTGGATCTCTGATGCCAGTGGATCTTAAATAGTATATATAAGAATTATCTGGGGAGCTTATTAAAAACTTAGGTTCTTGAGCCTTTATTACATTCCTGTCATCTTGGGCCAGCCCTATGCATTGCCATGTGTTTAAGAACCCGTGTAATAAATTTCTCTGGCCACGAAAAGAATTAGTCTCCACTCTGTTGCTTTACTCAAGGACCACATTTTATATCTGCATTCATTTACGAGCCTCTCAATATAAGCTTTGTCAAAGACAAAACACACATGGGTATCATTTTCTCTCAAGGAGGGTTAAACCTATTTAATGTAGATTTGATTTTCTGTTGCTTTTTTATACCATTTCTGCACATGAATTAGACTCTGGCAGCGAGTAACTCGAGCCATAAATGCGAAAGACCAAACAGAAGCTACTCAAGAGAAGTATGTTTTAGAGGAAGCTCAAAGACAATCTGCCAGAGATCGGAAAACAAAAAATGAAGAATGGACTTGCAAGTTATTTGAACTTGATCCACTCACAGGAGAATGGCATTACAAGTTTGCAGAGTAAGTAATTATCAGCATAGTTCTTTGCCTTTATTTCTGGAATGTTTATTGTTAATTAGTTTATATATATATATAGTTTATATATACATATATATGAAAATTAGTGTGAGATTTAAACTTGATGTTCCATTTATTATAAATTTGACTCCATGATAGTAGTTAGTGTATAAAATAAACTGAGGATCAGAAGATTATATATGACAAATCTTAATCTTACAGCTGTGTTTATAATTACTAAGGAAAATCTAATCAAACCTTTGAAAAAGTTTTTGAGTGTTTTGTTTAGTCATTAATCAAACGGTATTTTTTTAACTTACGTAGTACTCGACCATGGGACCCCCTTAATGATATGATACAGTTTGAAAAAGATGGTGTTATCCAGACCAAAGTGAAACATCGCACTCCAATGGTATGTAATAAAAAAGTATCTAAATCTGCTAGGAATATAAATGTTTTAAATCCTTACTAGGATCTTTGGCCACCAGCACTTGAAATTTGCTTTCAAAATTTAAAATTTGGTGTCCGCAAATGGCAGAGTTAGCAGTTCCAAGCTCTTATTCCCCCAAAGCAAGAAAAGCAAGCAGAAACTGTCAGAATCAAATTTCCCAGAACTCTGGAAAATATTTAGAGGTTTGCAGTAATTAAGTGACACTGAATCAAGAAAGAGGTGACTTCAAAGCCACAGCAAAGCTTTATGGCGTTTTTACTTGCCCTGGCCCCAATCCCTTCCTGTTACAATAGGGTTCCCAGGTTCTCAGTGTGAGTCTTGGTTCCAGAAGGAGGGGAGCAGACCTTACAAATTGTTTTGTACATTTACTGTAACCTGTCTGGGGCTACCTGAAAGACTTATGTAGGGCCTACATCTCTGTTTCATCTAACTCAGAGCTCAGCTAGATAAGCTGCAGGCAATGCGTGGAAGTACTGTTAGCCAAACTGAAAAACCGCAGACAACCAGGGCAAAAGATTACCACTGAAACATAAAATAGATCATGTAAGGCCCAGGAACAAAAACTGGGGAAAGATTCTTTGGCAGACTAGAGCATTGAAAAGCCCCATGTGTTTGGGGAAATTTATAAAGCCATGCAAATGTCCAAGGCAGTATATTTATGTTCAGAAAAAGACCTGAAAAAACTCTACGCTTTAACCCTAGGCTAATACCTGGGCTCATTGCAAGCCCAGGTATTAGCAGTGGAGTGCCCCTGCATAGAGTCAGCCTGCCAAAACCGGGAGAGTACTTTCTGTTTGTTTTTGTATTCTGTTTTTATTTGTTGAGCTATTAATGTTAAAGGAAATCTATCAAAATACTAGCTTAACACAGCTAAGGAACAAAGACTTCAGGAATCATGCACAACAAGGAATACAAATTTTTCAAAACTAATTGGGAAAACTCACTGAACAAATTCAACAATCCAAAAAACAGCAAACCCTGCGGGAGCTGGCAAATTTCATTTCTGGAGTTACCATATTATAAAAAGTAGATGTCCAAATTTCAACAAAGAACTACAAAGCATACAAAGAAACAGGAAAGTATGACTCATTAAAAGGAACAAAACTAATTGACAGAAACCATCCCAGATGAAGTCCAGGCATCAAACTTAACCAGAAAAAGATGTTTCATTTTTTATATTGTCGTTCAGTTGCAGTTGTCCCCATTTTTCTCCCTGTTGCTCTCCCCTGCTCTGTCCAACTCCTGCTCTCAAAGACAATCCCCTCCCCATTGTCCTTGTCCATGTTCCCCATCTTTCCCCTGTCATCCCCCTCCTGGCTCCCCTTTGGTCCCTGTTAGTTTGTTCTTTATTCCCAAGTCTCTGGTTCTTTTGGGCTCATTTGTTTGTTTTGTTGATTAGTTTCCACTTAAGGTGAGATCCTATGGCATTTGTCTTTCACTGTCTGGCTTATTTCACTTAGCATAAACTCCCCAGTTCCATCTATGCTGTCAGGAAGGGTAGGAGTTCCTTCTTTCTTTCTGCTGCTTAGTATTTCATTATGTAAGTGTAAATTTTTTGATCCACTCATTTACTGATGGGCATTTAGGCTGTCTCCAGCACTTGGCTATTGTAAGTAAAGCTGCTATGAGCATAGAGGTGCATAGGTTCTTTTGAATTGGGATTTCAGGATTTTTAGGATATAATCCCAGCAGTGGAATTGCTGGATCAGAAGGCAGTTCCATTTTTAGTTTCTTGAGGAATTCCACAGTGGCCGCACCAGTCTGCATTCCCACCAACGGTGTACTAAGGTTTCCTTTTCTCCACAACCTTGCCAGCACTTGTTGTTTGTTCATTTGTTAATGATGGCCATTCTGACCAGCGTGAAGCGGCCTCTCATTTTGGTTCTAATTTGCATCTGTCTGATGGCTAGTGATGCTGAGCATCCCTTTCATATGTCTGTGGGCCCTGTGTATGTCCTCCTTGGAGAAGTGTCTGTTCAGGTCCTTTTCCCATTTTTTAATTGGGTTGTTTGTCTTCTTGGTGTGGAGTCATGTGAGTTCTTTATATATTTTGGAGATCAAACTCTTGTCCGAGGTATCATTGGCAAATACGTTTTCCCTTACGGCTGGCTCCCTTTTTATTTTGCTAATGTTTCTTTAGCCATGCAGATGCTTTTTATTTTGATGTAGTCCCATTTGTTTATTCTTTCCTTTTATATCCCTTGCCCTAGGGGACGTATTGGTGAAAATATTGCTGTGTGGATATATGAAATTTTCCTGCGTATGTCCTCCTGTAGGAATTTTATGATGTCACAATTTATTCTTAAGTCCTTTATCCATCTTGAGTTTATTTTGGTGTATGGTATAAGTTAGTGGCCTAGTTTCATTTTTTTGCACATACTTGTCCAGATCTGCCAACACCATTTATTGAAGAGGCTATTTTTACTGGCCTCTTGACTATTATTAGAAAGGAAAAACGAATATGAGATGACTGAAAGAAAAGAGATTTTGTGAGGGTAGAGGGAGAGGCAAACAATAAGATTAGGGAGTGGCAGGAAAGAAAATAAAATTTACTTCACAACTAAAAAAGGGAGGAGGGAAGGTTGAATGGAGTAAGAGAGGGGAAGTGTTCAGTATTTGGCTAAAACCAAAATTTAGAGAAAATATATATATTTGTATATATCTAGTGAGAGAAAAACAGGCAACCACAACAACAAAAAATACATATATAAAATAATATGGCCCTAATTGAAGAAAAATCTCTACCACAGAGATATCAACAACCAATGAACTAAGATTTCTACAGGTGGAATAGGAATAAGAAGGCACAAGAAAAGAAAGAAGAACTTAAGAGATATCTCAAAGAAAGAGAATTTATTTTGAGAGGACAGAGGGAGTAGGAATACTAAGAATGCTAGATGAAAATCCAGCTAAGACAGGGAAAGATTAACATTTAAAACGAAAAAAAGGGAAGGACAGGAGAAAGGCAAAATGGAGTAGGAGAGGGGGACAGTGAAACTTGAGATTTGAAATACCAAGATAGTCACTATCGAGAAATAAGATTGAAGAACTGCAATAACAGCCATCTTATCCACTACCTGTGAGCAAAGATTGATAAAGGTGGAAAGAGAATAAGGGTGTTTTAAGAATGGGAGAAGGAATGTGAGATGACTAATGACAATCACAAATGGCTTTGGGAGGCTGGAGTGGGGAGCAGTAGTAATAGTGTAGTATAGAAACAAGTCGTAGCAAGAGACAATAGAATTTAAAGCAAATATGCAGAGAAGGAGGAAGGAGGTAGGTAGTATGGAGCAAGGGAATGGAAGAGCAATATATGAGATTCGAAATAAACTGTATTATAAAACCTGGTGCCATGTGCCCAAACTGAAAGGATGTGAAATGAATGTTAAACAGCTTTGCAGGAGAGAAGATAATGTCTTGCCCCATCTCTATTTTCTCTGCTCTGCTGGGTTTAGTAAATCAAGGCCCAAGGAGCTATATAGCAACCCAGTGTCTGGCGCAGGCCATTTTTCTTCTTTCCACTGAGGAAACGTGCAGGTCAGCAGGAAACTCCTGGACCTGATCTCTCCGCTCTGGAGCGTGTAATCCCATAGGTGGGTTTTGGGTTCGCCAGTCTGTGCAAGGCTCTGGCTCACTGGGGCAAATCTCAGACATTCAGCTCCTGCCTTCCAGACCCAAGCCTGCCATTCTCTCACAGGAGTTTCAGCCCGAGTTCTCCACTCTGCTCTCCCCTCTGCTTGCAGGCCATGTTGACTCAGGTCCTCCCGTTCAGTGTTTTCTCTGCCTCTGAGTTTTTTGTTTAGCAAAGTTGCTGGGGCCGGCTTGCACACATAGCCCTGTGCACCCAGGTGCCCGCCGAGCCTCGGGTATGTCTCAGCTCCCCTTTTAAGAGTATCTCTATGGCCCCCGCAGTGTAGGGTGGGTGCCTGGGGGTCCTGTTCTTCCCGCACTCCCTCTTCCCAAAAATTACACAATCTCCAACGGTCAGGGCTGGCCACCTCCTTACAGGTCCTCTGTCAATTTTAGGTAACGTTTCTCTTCAGATCTTTCCTGGGTGGGTGTTGGGATCCCCTCAGCTCTGCTGTAATACAAGGCGGTGATGGCATGCTGTCCCTGCTCCCTTCAGAGGTCTTCGGCCTCGGGCCTGCCTGTTCTCGTCGTGCTGTTTCTAGAGCCCACACCAACCAGGCTTTCTCTTACGTGTGGGTCCAGAGCTGAACTACAGCCGCGCCTACTCTGCCCAGCCAGCGGTGCTGGGCTGGGCAGTGGTGGTAGTCCACCTAAAAAGCCCCGGTCTTTGGCTCCCAGGCCACCTAAAAGCCCTTGGCAGCGGCCCCGGGGTGACCGGCAGGCAGGTCAGTTCCTCAGTAGTCCTGCGCGCTCTCTTCCACATCCACTCTTACTCCCAGAAGCTTTCACTCACTCTCCCCTCCTGTTCCGACTTCAGATCCTGTTTGTGTCTGATAGCAGTTGAATGGAGCTACTCACTACTCTGCTGTCGTCTTGCATCCTCCTAGAAAAAGACTTTAAAACAATGTGTCATTAATACCCTCAAACAGTTAAAGGAAAATCAAGAAAAAGATATATTAGAATATCAATAAAGAAAAATTGTACAAAGGAACCAAAAAAATTGTAAAGCTTAAAAAAACAATAATAGAAATGAAAAATTCACTGGAGATACTTAACAGCAGAAACAGTGAGTTTAGAAATAGAACAGTTGGAATTATCTAATCTGACAAAGAGAAAGAGAAGAATGAAGAAAAGTGAACAGAACCTAATGGACCTATGGGTTACCATTAAGTGAATCATCATATGCGTTAAGGGAGTCATGGAAATAGATGGAAAAGAAAGAAAAGCCAGGGAATATTTGAAGAAACTCATTCAGATTCTCAAATTTAATAAAAGATATGAATCTACAAATCCATGGAGTGCAACAAATTCCAAGTAGGATAAATTCAAAGAGACCTACACCAAGACACAATAAGCAAACTGTCAAAAGCTGAAGAGAATCCAGAGGGGTCAAGAGAGAAGCAACTTATCGTATATGAAGGATCCTCAATAGGAGTAATAGGCAATTTCTCACCAGAAAACATGGAGGCCAGAAGACATGGAATGACATATTTAAAATTTTGAAAGAAAAATCTTCTTACCCAAGAATTCTGTACCTGGCAAAACTGTCCTTCAAAAATGGGGGAGAAATTGAGATATTTCCAGATAAACAAAAGCTGAGAGAGTTCATTGCCACTAGACCTGTTGTATTGGGTTGGCCAAAAGTTCATTTGGTTTTTTTCCATATGATGGCTCTACTAGTGCTTAGTTGTGCTGAACTTCACTGAAAACAATTTTGTTAGATTGTATATTGACAGCTGTCATAGCAGCATGAATTTTAAAAAATACACTTACCAAAATTGGTGAATTTTTATGTCGCCATTTTAATATAGAAGAAAATAAGCAACATTTTCAGCATATTATGCTTTATTATTTCAAGAAATGTAAAATTGCAACTGAAATGCATAAAATAGATTTGTGCAGTGTATAGAGAAGGTACTGTGACTGAATGTGTCAAAAGCGATTTGTGAAGTTTCATGCTGGATCGTCTCTGGACGATGTTCCACAGTCAGGTAGACTGGTTGAAGTTGATAGCAATCAAATCGAGACATTGCGAACAGTCAGTGTTATACCATGCAGGAGATAGCCAACATACTCAGAATATCCAAATCAATAAACTTATTGGTGGAAATGAAAATGTGTCTTTTATTTTATGGAAAAAACTAAATGCGCTTTTTGGCCAATCCAATATAAGAAGTGTTAAAGGAAATCCTTCGTATTGAAATAACACTGAAACCCATATGAAAATTGATTTTCACTAGATGGGCAAATATAAAAGCCAGCATTATTGTAGTTTTAATTTATAACTTTACTTTTTATTTCCTACAGTATATAAAAGAAATGAATGAATAATGATTACAGATTTGTTATTGGTCATACAGTATAAAGATATAATTTGTAACAACATAAAGGGATGGAAGATGAGCTCTATAGGAGTTAAGTTTTTATATGCTGTTGAAATTAAGTTGGTATCAATTCAAGCTAGATTGTTATAAATTTAGATGTAAATGTCATCCCTATGGTGACCAGAAGAATATATATAAAAGGAAATGATAAGGAAATCAAAACAATTCCCTACAAAACACAGTCTACTAAACACAAAAGAAGATATTAATGGAGAAAATGAGGAACAAAAAACGTGTAAAAAGTACAGAAAACAGTAAAGTGGCAGAAGTGAGTCTTTTCTAATCAGTAATTTCATTAAATGTAAATACTTTCAATTCTCCACTCAAAAAAACAGACTGGAAAAATGGATTAAGATAAATGTCCAACTGTATGCTGTCTACAAGAGAATCATTGTTGGTTGAAAGACATAAATAGAGTAAAATGAAAGGACAGAAAAGGCTATACCATACAAATAGTAACCAAAGACAAGCTGAGATGTCTATACTGATATTAGACAAAATGGACTTTAAGTCAAAAACTGTTACAAGAGACAAAGAAGGATGTTATATATTGATAAAAGAGTCAGTTTGTCAAGAATATATGACAACTACATATATACAAATTAGTGAAGCCCCAAAATAAATGATTCAAATGTTGACAGAATAAAGGGAGAAACAGAACATTCTATAACAATGGATTCATCATTCAGTATAATACTGTCATTAATGAATAGAACATCTAGATAGGAGATCAATAAGAAAATAGAAGGCTTGACCCATACAATAAATCAACTAGGCCTACCAGACAGAATAGTCTACCCAACAACATCAGAATATACATTCTTGTCAAGTGCACAGAAACATTCTCCAGTATAGACCACATGTTAAGCTATATTACATGTCTCAACAGATTTTTAAAAGACTGAAACGTGCAAAGTATTTTTAGCAACAGTGAAATGAAACTAGAAACCAGTAACAGAAGGAAAACTGAGATATTTACAAATATGTGGAAATGAGCACATCTGAACCAATTAATCATATTAGAAATCAGAAGTGAAATTAGAAAACACTTAAATGAAAATAAAAACATAACATACCAAAACTTGTAAGATGCAGCAAAGGCAGTGCTCAAAGGGAAAGATACAGCTCTGAATGCCTACATTCAAAAAAAAAGAAAGAACTCATGTTAATAACTTAATGTAATAATGGGAAACTAGAAAAAAGAAGAGAAAGCTACACCCAAATCTAGCAGAATGAAATTTAGAACAGAGAAAACAAACTAGAGCATAGAAAAACAAAGGAGAATCAGTGAAGCTAAAAGTTCTTTGAAAAGGTCAACAAAACTGACAAACATTTAGCTAGACTAAGAAAAAAAAAAAGAATGAAGACACAAATAACTAAAATCAGAAATGAAAGTGGGGCTATTACAACTGAACTTACAGAAATAAAAAGGATTATAAGAGAATAATATGAACAATTTTATACCGACAAACTAACTGAGATGAAATGGACCAATTCGTAAAAACACTTAAGTTATATAAACTGGTTCAAAAAGAAATAGAAATTTTCAACAGACCTATAACAAGTTAAGAAATGGAATCAATAATCAAAAAAAACTGTAAACAGCCCTGACTAATGTAGCTCAGTGGGTTTAACACTGTCCCACAGACCAAAAGGTTGTTGGTTCGGTTCCCCGTCAGAGCAAGTGGGCTGCGGGCCACATCCCCACTTGACATGCAAGAGGCAACTGATCAATGTTTCTCTTGCACATCGACATTTCTCTCCCCCTCTCTTTTCCCCCCTCTCTAAAAATAAATAAATAAAATCCTTTAAAATAAGTAAATAAATAAAAAACCTCCAAACAAAGTAAATTCCAGACTCAGATGGCTTCACTGGTGAATTCTACAAACATTTAAAGAAAAAAAAACACACACCAATCCTTCTCAAATTCTTCCAAAGAAATAGAAGAGATGAGACACTTCCTAACTCATTCTATGAGCACAGCATTACCCTAATACCAAAGCCACACAGAGATATCACAAAAAAAGAAAATTACAGTAACCAATATCATTATAAATATTTTTAAAATCCTCCACAAAGTACTATCGAGCCAAATCCAATAACATATTAAAAAAATTCTATACCATGACCAAATGGGCTTTATCTGAGGAATGCAAGGGTGGCTTAATATAAGAATGCATCACATTAATAGAATGAGGGAATACATTACATGCTCATTTCACTTGACATAGAAAAAGCATTTAACAAAATCCAACGCCTTAAAAAAATACATATATATCAGTATACTCAACAGTGAAAGACTGAAAACTTTTTCCCTAAGATCAGAAATGGGACAGGAATGCCCACTTTAATCACTGCTACTTAACTTTGTGCTGCAAGTTCTAGCCATAGAAGTTAGGCAAGAAAAAGTAATAAAAGGCATCCAAATTGGAAATAAAGAAGTAAAAGTGCCTTTATTCACAGATGATATGATTCTATATGTAGAAAATCCCAAAGTATCCATATAAGAAAGCTATTAGAACAGATGAACAAATTTAGCAAAGTTGCAGGGTATAAGATGAATGCAAAAATCAGTTGTTTTTCTGTAACCTGCAATGGACAATTCTAAAAGGAAATTAAGAAAGCACTTTAATGTACAGTATCATCTAAAAGAATAAAATACCTAGTAATAAATTTAACCAAGGAGGTAAAAGACTTGTACACTGAAAACTATCAACCATTGCTGAAGAAAGTAAGACCTACATAAATAAAGAAGACCTACACCCTTTGTTCTTAGGTAGGAAAACTTAATATTGCTAAGATGTCAGTACTACCCAAAGAAACCTGCAGGTTCAATGCTCTCTCTATAAAAATTACAACAGATTTCTTTTTGCCAAAATGGAAAAGCCAGTCCTTAAATTCATATAGAATTGGAAGGGCCCTCATAGGCAAAACAATCTTGAAGAAGAACAAAGTTGGGAGACTCAAACTTTCTAGTTTCAAAGCTTCCTGCAAAGCTTCAGTGATTAAAACAGTGTGCTACTGACCTACAGATAGACATACAGACCAATGGGATAGATCTGAGAGTCTAGATGTAAACCCATATCTATGATCAGTTGATTTCAGACAAAGTTGCCAGGTCTGCTCAATGGGAAATGAATAGTCTCTTCAACAAATGGTATTGGGACATTTGGATTACCACATGCAAAAGGATGAAGTTGGACCTCATACCATATACAAAAATTAACTCCAGATGGATCTGCAACCTAAAATAAGAGCTAAAGCCATAAACCTCTTAGAAGAAAACAGAACAAATCTTCATGATCTTGTATTTGGCTATGGATTCTTATATATGTTACTAAAAACATACGAACAACATAAAATAGATAAATAGGACTTCATCAAAACTTAATACTTTTGTGCCTCAAAGGACAGTATCAAAGTGAAAGACAACCTACAGAATGAGAGAAAATATTTGCAAATCATTTATCTGGTAAGGGTTTAACGTCCAGGCTATATGAAGAACTACTTAGCAACAAAAGACAGCCCAATTTAAAAGAAAGCAAAGGACTCGAATAGACATTTCTTCAAAGAAGATATACAGAAGGCCAACAGCTCATAAAATGATGCTCATTATTAGTCATGAGGGAAATGAAAATCAAAACCGCAATGAGTTCAGGTACTATTGCACACCACTAAAATGGTAATAATTTAAGAAATGAAAAATAAGTGTTAGTAAGGAGGTGGAGAAATTAGAACCCTCACATACTGCTGGCAGGAATATAAAATGGTGCCTCCCCTGTGAAAAATGATTTGGTGGTTCCTCAAAAGCTAAATATAGATTTGACATATGACTCAGCAATTCCACTACCGAAAAAAAAAAAAAGAAAACAGAAACTCAGATACTTATCTACCTATGTTCATTGCAGCATTATTCACAGTTGCCAAAATGTATAAACAGTTCAAGCATGCATCAACAGATGGATAAACAAAATGTGGTATATAGTCACAATAGAACATAATTCAGCCCTGAAAAGAATGAAGCTCTGCTAAATGATACAACATGGATGAACTTTGAAAATATTATGCTAAGTGGAATAAGCAAAACACTAAAGGACAAATAGTGTGTGATTCTACACATACTATAAAATATAAGACAGGTAAAAGGTTGGAGGTACTAGGGACTGAGGGAAGGAGAGATTGTGAATGTACTCAGTACCATTGAATTGTACACTTGAAAATGATTAAAATGTCCTGTGCAATAAACAATCAATAGCCAAAAACAAATAATTAAAATGGCAAGACTTATTTTATATATGTATATACATACACACACAGGTTGTCACAATTTAGAAATTCAAAAAATACTTAAATGTTGCTTCTTCCTTTAACAACAGCGATATGATAGAGACACACAGGGCATCGGAATTTCCTCATAAAAGTAGAGTTTATGATCATAATCCGTCTCTGTATATCAAAAGTTGGATTGCTGACTCTTGTCATTTGAAATAGCTTCTCACCAGTCATCAGTCTCCATTATGAACCTACTTTAAGAATGTGGTTTTGGATTCTTAATGTTACAAAATTTTAAGTCTCCATCGCTTGGAGGAGGACACATTATAGGCTGAATATACAACCTGCCTCCTTATTATTTATTTTCCATAATAAAATTATAGAAATTTTGATTTTAAGCACATGAATATTTTACATTATTTCAAAGAATGGGTAATCAGAGGTAGTTCCTATGAAGAACGGTATATAGGTAAGTACAAAGTTAAAAGCATATGACCACTGGTTTCCTGTTTTTCTAAGCATGTAAGTTATCTTGCCCATTTGATTCTAGTTCTCTTGCATTTGGGTTTTTAAATTTAAGATTTGTTTCCAAAATTGCAAGCTTATTCATTAGATAAAGTCTAAAGTTTATTATTCTAAGAAAAATGTAGTCCTAGTTCATGGTTTGATATACTTTTGTTCATGCACTCAGATGCTTTTAGTAAGTTTAAATCATGCTCTACAAAATAATAGTATCACTTATTATAAGATGCTTTCTACACTATTCAGATATTATTAAAAGTAGATAACTTTATTGGAAACCCAACATCATTCAGTGGAAATGTTTATAATGTTGGGAATAAGATAAGTATGATTAAAAAGAACACTATTATTTAACGTTCAACAAGAGGTACTAATTGGTACAGTTAGAAAAGGGGGGTTCTATATTTGTATTTGTGTTCATATTAAAATGTCTCTTGAAGGACATACAAGCAACTAGCAATGAGAATCTATTTAGTGCAGAGAGGGGAGACTTAATGGATAGGGATCAGGAGAGGGAGGGAAAGTATAAAAAACATACAATCTTCATTTGTATATTTTTATACTTATACTTTTTGATATTTATGCCAAGTAAATATTTTCTGTTAAAATTAAATAAAATAATTTGATTATATGTGTATTATATCTTGTTTGTTAAATTAGACTATTGCATCTTTGTTTTTATATCTGCGTATTGTGCCTTTGAACAAATAGCTTTGACAATTGTACATTGGTCTTTAATTATAAAGGCCAAGTTTCACATAATAGTGTGATTTCTTTTTTCAGGTTAGTGTCCCCAAAATGAAACATAAGCCAACCAGGCAACAGAAGAAAGTGGCAAAAGGCTATTCATCCCCAGAGCCTGATATCCAGGACTCATCTGGAAGTGAAGGTAAAACTATTTATTGCAGATTATTCACTAAAGGAGTCTAATTTTTTAGTGGATATTACTATGTTATGTTTAATAGATGAAAAATGGTTTCTTATGTTAACTTAAGATATGTAAAAGTTTTAGTGGGGGCAGAAATGGTGTGCAAAAAAAAAATAAAAAATCCCTGTTTCAGATTATAGATCAATTGCAAAACCGGCCACAGGTAAAAAGGCAGGGCGTATGAAAAAGGGAAAACATGCAAATCAGGGACCACACTGTAGTGTGGCTCTTAGCTTTGTTGGTTTCTGAAAAATGGTTGATGGCTTTCTGGATTCAATGCATGAAGCGTATTTTGAACTTTGAGCTTAGTTCCATGCTTCAAAAAAGTTTTTCTTTCTCAGAATAAATTATTGTAGTATTCAGAAATCACAAACAAGTTAAAATGAAACTATATCAAAATTAGGGACTAAATTAACTAGTGTGTCATTCTTGTTCAAGTCAGATAGTATGTAAACTGTCTTGGACTACACTGAGATATAATTAAGAAAGGATTAAGGTAATATCTGAAACACTATGAGAAAAAGTTTTTCTTTAAAGGCATATCTCTAAGCTCACACTAAACTGGGGAGCTCAGTTTTACAGAGATAGCGCTAGAGGTGAATAAATGATAAATGCCAGGAAATTAGTAGAAGAAAAATAGCTAAGAGTTGAAAGGAAAGGTAACTGAATTAAGTTTGAGGTACTGTTCTTAGAGGGATCCTGATGAATGTATAATGAATTACAGTACAAAATCTAGGCTTGAGAAATACAGTTAGGGGATAAGCTACCGGAATAAAGACGAATAAACTGAATAAAGGTTTAAAAGCAGGAGTTACACAGTACCCATATGTGACAAGGGAATATTTGTTACAGTGTTGTTCCCATTTTAGTAAGAAGGGAACCAAGACACAGGTTAACCTGCCGAAGGCCACATATCCCATAAGGCAATGTGTATGTTATACAGGCAGATATTTTGACTCTTTAATTCACTCTCTTGTTTTATCCCTACTATATTACCTGACATTTACTGAGTACTTAACATGTGCCAAACTGGAAGCTAAACACACATTACTATAACCATATGAAGTTTGCATGTTATTAGCCCTGTTTTACAATGGAGAAAACTTGAGACCTGAAGAAAGGTGGATATCTGAACAAAAATAGAAAGGAAGGAGTAGATATGCAGGGGGAATTGGGAATAAAACCAATACAGTTTGCTGGATGACAATAAAAATTTGTAGAAGAGGTATCAAAAGCAATTGAAAAGGTGTAGGGGTGTCCAACCTTTTGGCATCTCTGGGCCACACTGGAAGAAGAAGAGTTGTCTTGGGCCACACGTTAAATACACAAACACTAATAAGAACTGACGAGCAAAATAAAGGTCAGTGGATAATTTTCGTGATATCCACCACCACAGATAAACAAAAAAGTCTTTGCATGCAGTCCATGGGCCACGGTTGGGCACCCTGAAGTTTGGGTGACTAGGAGGATAAAGATAACATTAGCAGTGAAAACTATGAAAAGGTGGCTCAAAAAGCTGACTTCCCCAGATGTATGCAAATGGGCAAGACACAGAAGAGAGTACTGCCTTTCCCAAATTAATATATGATTTTAATGAACTATTTTTGTCTATTTTAATTAGTTAAAAAATAAAACTGATGCCATCCAAAATTTAACTGATTCGTGGTTACTTTAAATAAATCTGTAGTGTTCTAGTTTTGGAAGGATATGATTGAAAAATGCTGAGTATTCATATTATTATGTTAATCTCTAAATCATAAAAATGATGCCTGGGAAAATTTTTATTACATGAGAATCATTAAGCTGAAATGTAGATTCTTTATAATTAAATATGCTCACTGTTTTCACCAAGTTTTTCTACGTGTTCTTTTAGCTCAATCAGTAAAACCAAGTACAAGAAGAAAGAAAGGGATAGAATTAGGAGACATCCAAAATTCCATCGAATCTATAAAACAAACGCAGGAAGACATTAAAAGGTAATATATACTGACAGTGTCCATTTGTTTGAGTCCAGAGGAGTAGTTAAGGATCCTGTTACATAGGAAATCATATGCAAACTTGACATTTTTGCATCATCGCTACACTAAAATAGAACCTTGGCTTCTGTCACTTGATGACAAATGTATAAAATTCTTTTAGCACTAAAATATTGGAGGGGTGGGGAAGGTTGTTTTTTCTTATTTGTGAGGGTGAAATTGGAATCTCTTTATCTTATTGCTGTAACATATTAGCAATGTATTGTAGCTGGGCTGGATGTGGAAGTGGGGTGGTTTCTGAGAAAGCTCGTTAACAAAGGCTTCTGCAGTCCCCTTTGTTCATGGCTAATATTTAATTGTAATGCACCAGTTGTTGAAATACTGAAATATTTTCATAACAGTGGGTAAAAAGCCACTACCCCTGAGACCCTTAAGTGCTCCACTGACAGTCCCAGACCTTTCCCAACATACCCTCTGCGTGATCCAGCAACTGAAGTTCGTTAACACCTACAAAGGATCCTTGAAGGGAGAAGGATGCTTACTCTGCTCCATTGCTAAGACTAGCATGAGTTCGGATTCATTGCCTACCATTGCTATATCAGATGTTAAAATATTTTTTTCATAATAATAAACATTTATAGAGTTGCTTACAATGTGCAAGGCACTGTTCCAAGTACTTTACAAATAACTTCTATAAAATCCATAGTCACCCATTTTTATTTATTTTTCTTTTTTTATTGAATTTATTGGGGTTACATTGGATAATAAAATTATATAGGTTTAAGATGTACAGCTCTATAATACATCCATTTGTATAATGTATTGTGTGTTCACCACCCTAAGTCATGTCTCTTTCTGGAATTAACCTTCCGTTATACATGGATTCATAAAAAATGTGATTTCTAGCTCTCAGTTGTCTGAGAATTATAGGATTCAAGACCTTATATCCTTTTTTTCATTTAATCAAAGATTTTTTTTTTTTCACATGAAAATTTAGGTAAGAATTATAGACATGTGCTTTTCTATTTTATTGGTTAAATGTACCCTCTCCTGCCTCCTCCTACTCCCTTATTTCCCTCTGGTAATGACCATACTGGTGTCTGTCTATGAAGTTTTGTTGTTGTTGTTGTCATTTAATCCCTTAATACTAGTCAGTTGGCTTTTGTAGATTTAGTACTTAGTGCTAGATGTTCTGAGGATTTTTTTAAAGATATTTTCCCTTTTTATACAGACTCGTCTGCCATGGCCTTACACCTGTCCCATGCTCAAGCCTTATGAAACCCCTCATATCTTCAGAATTTATTCTGCTCTCACATCTTTGGATCTTTTCCCACACTGGAAAAAAAATCTTTTCCCACCACTTCTGAGATGGCCCTACTCCTACCCTGCCCATCAAAAGAAAATCCTTGTTTATCTTTCAGAATATACCTTAGGTGCCACCCTTCTCGTAGCATGCCCAATCACTCACCTCGCCCTGTTATTAATCCCTCCACTCAGCTTGCTTAGCTTTCTATACATATTCCTTTGAGGGCTTACTGCACTACAGAGTTATTTTTGTATGTGTCTGTTTAGTGCCCCTTTACCCCCATTGGACCATTAGATCCTCTAGAGCAGGGAGCCTATCTTCTGCATCTTAGTGTCATTAGCCCTCATATAAAGTGCTCAAGTTTTCTAATTTAATTATATTTGTAAATTGACCCTACTTGTAATTGTTTTACCTCCTTTTTTTTCTCTTTACTGGTAAGACACTTTAAAAGAAGAAGTCAGAAAAAAAAAAGTCTCCACTTTTTAATCAGCTCTTTTTTAGATAAAAGCATTTAGGGCGGCATGAGGATAATTTAAATTAACCTTATGACTAAATTGACATTTTATTTGTATTTGCATATGAAATGCCTGTGGAACATTCTTTAAGTTAGGAATGTCGTGAAATCTGTTATATTATCTTTTCCTGGGTAATTTACAATTTTTCTCCAATTCTACCTCTGTCTCCCTTAAATAAAGATAAAAAATTTTAGTGGAACAACTAAGAAGCAAAATTTTGGTTTTAAAATTACTGTAATAATAATGGTGATATATTTCAAATCATCATACTTTAATAATTATGTTTGATGCACATCATTAAGTAAAATATTTGGTACAAGTAGAATATAGATTTAGACAAGACCTAATAATAGCTCCATATAGCATAATCAGCTCCCTGTTCAGGTAGTAGTAATTGATTGAGCTAGTTACTTTTGTTACTGTAATTAAGTACTCTGTGGCCGTATAGCAAATTATAAGTTCTGTGCTAACATTTTTGGCAAATAACTTAAAAATTTGTTGTTGCTTATTTTTGTAGAAATATTATGGCTCTTCGAAATCATTTAGTTTCAAGTGCACCTGCAACGGATTATTTTCTGCAACAAAAAGACTACTTCATCATTTTTCTCCTGATTTTGCTTCAAATCATAATAAACTTCATGTTTAAATAGTTCTTTACAGTTGAACCAATGGACTGGAATGATCAGATTCGGCCTGGGACCAATGTTCAAGTTGATTTGGTCTTTATTAAAACATCATTCTGAAACGAAACCTTAGAGACAAATGTGGAGGTTTTGACCTTTCATACCTTTTATCCTTAACCTGAAACAAGACCTATTCTGTTTGGTTATTAAAGTGAGCTATGTGTTAAGTGCCAGAACATTTCTAGCTTTTGTGAGAATGTGTCTACATGTGAGTATAATACATCCACATGTATACACAATTGTGTCTCATGTATACCTGGTAGTAAGTAGTCTTTGTATTCTATAGTATGTTCTGAGATACAGCACTAATGTTCATAACAAAAATGCTATCGATATTATAAATATATGTATGATAACCTATTTTCTACATAATAGGCACAAACTTCTATCAATAAGGAATTACAAAATGGGAAATGAGGGGATAATAGACATACTCTAAATAGTTCAATAGACTGTACTGTTTAAAAAAAATCAGTGCACCCAGCTCAATTGTCTTCTTGGAAACAGCAAGGAAAAAATGTGGTCAAAATTGATCTATTGAGAGAAACAAGGTGGCGAATTGCTTTTCTTAAAGTTTATACAAGATTTTTTTTTTACACCCTTGAATTTAATATTTATAGATACAGGTACAAATGTACACATGTGTATATCAACAAAGAAATGGTATGCAGCTACTTGGATCTGTTGATTACATCTTTGTGATACCTATATAATACCACCTTAAGCACTTGCTGATAAAACCGTGGTCAAAATTGGTTGCTGTCCTTTTTTCTTATTTTTTTTAAAACTTGGTCCAATAACACAGGCCAAATTTTAGAAACGTTTATAGGTCATATGAAATGCTGATAATTTGTTTCTTTTCATTACGAAAAACTCATTTTAGCTTTCATTTAGACCCTAGCGTGTTCTGTGAATAAGTAAAATAGAAGACATTTTAATCAACATTTTACTTTAAAAGCCAAATAAGAGAAAGGTGATAAGAAATGACACTTTTTGTGGTGGCATTTATGAGTACAATAAAATTGGTTTCTTTTAAAATGTGCAATAAGTTGAGCATCTAAGAAGATCTTCAAGTTCTGAAGTTTAGTTTTTTTATTCTTCTCCTAGGTCTTAGTAACTTCCTTCTGTTGCAAAACCATAATTCTTAAATATTCCTTTTGACCAGGCACAAGCAAACTTTTTCCTAAATTGTTTTTAGTTTAATATTTTTACTTTGTTTTTACATAAATATAGTCCTCAAAAACAATTTTTGCAAGTGTAAGTTAAGTTTAGGAACATGCTGTTCTAAGATATATCTTGGAATCCAGAAAGGATCGATTTTGAAATGGTTATTAATGAAAATTATGTCAGAATAATTGCTCTGTCTACATTTGCCTTTGACTAAGAAGAGACTGTTGTTTACTAGTTTACACTAGTAAAATTATAGTCAGCTGTTTAATGCCATGGTAAATATAAAATCAAACGATGGTTGCTAAATTATAAAAATTGAAAATGATAAAAAGCTGGCTTTTTCTCCCTAACCAATATAGCTATCTTAATTATTCTTATGTTCTATGAAGAGCCACTTCCTATGTAGTGCTGGTAAAACAATGCTATATTCCATATATACATGTGAAACATTTTTTAAATTGATTAAAACATAAATAAGATGTACCTATATCCAATAGAAGTATAGGTATAACATGACTACATTAGAACAAGTAGGGTTTTTGTTTGTATTTCATACTTGTCAATATGATTTTTATACTCAGTTTTCTGTTACCAATGTTATGCTTAACTGCCCATTCACTGATATATATTTTGTAAATATTGTACAATTTGATCTTTTTTATGGTTTAAATTAGTATTAATTTATATATAACTTGATTGGCTGATCACAAAGTCATTTCATCATTAAATCCTGAAAACTTAAAATTTTTGTTGGCAACCCCCTTTTGGGGTTTTAGTCTTATCCACTTGTGGGTTATTTACATTAGGTCTAAATAGTGTTCATTTGTATAGATATCTTCTAAGGCTGGAAAGGTAGTTATTTTTTTTATTTTTTTAAATTTTTCTTTTAGGGCAGATGTTATGGGTTCTTATTACCCAAAGAGTCAAAAACTATTTCATAAGAAAGAGCAGGGTTACTTACGACTGTTACACTAAAAGCATGTATCTAATCTTAATTGTCTTCTTATGCTTTTATTTGTATGAGTTCCTTTCCACAAACCCAACACAAAACTCAGGAATTGGAGGCTTAGTTTTAGATCAGTGCTTATACCAGGCTTAGTATGTGAATCCTTTAAAACACGATTAACCTTGTAGTTAGACGTATATGTAATTGACTTTGAATGTTCTTTATCTGGAATTAATCTTCCTTCACAAATGGATTCATAATAAATGAGATTTATAGTTCTCAGTTGTCTGAGAACTATAGGATTTAAGACCTAATTTCTTTTTCATTTAATCAAAAATTTATTTTTTTCACATGAAAATTTCAGTAAGAATTATTGGCGTGTGCTTTTCTATTTTGGTTGTTAAATGTACTATGCCTTCAGCCATTCACCATTTAGTGAGATGCAGCTGGCCCAGGAAAAGACAATAAATAGGGCATGTGAAATAAGTTTCAGCAATAGATATTTTACTTGTATTTCATGTCTGCAGTTTTTTTGTATCACTTATAAAGATACAGTGTAATCTTTGTCACCATTCCATTGAAAAAGTTGGCCTTGTAAAATATAACCCTCATTTAGTAGTATTCACGCTTTTGTGCCTTTAAGAAATACTTTTACTCATTTTGTGTTACAGAACTATACAATATGATTCAAGTGTTTATAGGCTTAAGTGTCATAAAGGGTCATTTCTCTTTGTCACCTTATTTCCTTTTATATAGCTAAGTATATTTCAATGGTAACGCTGTACTTTTATAAGGGGTTGTCTGTTTACCTATTTCAAATATATACTTCATTCTCAAACATCATTAAAATAGACTTGTCAGATTATTCTGAGTATTGTAAACAGTGCCTTTTTGATGGAATTCACACTGTTTTGGGTGTCAACTTGTGCCATAAACACACAAAATTCTGTGAAAGGCAGTTTTAACTTTTTGAAGAATATCTTAGTCAAATATTTAAGAAAACAAATATATAAAATGACGTTTTTCCAGTGTTTAGCATTTCTAGTGAGCAATGAATATATTTTTGGGGTTGTTTTTGTTTGTTTGATAGGTGATAATGGCATTATCGATGAGCCATACATGACTCTGCAGATTATTTTGAATTATGTTAAATGTACAGAACTAAAATATCACAATTAACATTTATACCAAATTTTCCAATTTGAGTTGATGGAGGGTGGGGGCACACAAATCTCCAAGTTTACATTTTCAGCTTCTATCCTATTTGACTACATGGAAAAAGAGATTCTTTAAAAATGTGTAATCTGCCACTATTATGTAATTTGGTTTCAGTTTGTTTACCTATAGTGTGAATTTAGTATATTTAATTTACTTTTTGTTACTATTAACATGCTGTTTTTTTGTTACAGTTTTTAATTGAAGACGGACTGTTAAAATTTCATAGGACCAGTGTCTCCTCAATATGATTAATATAGTTAGAAGATCCATAAGAAACCCATGACAAAAATGAATGTGAATTACTTTCTAAAATATTTAGGAAATGTTATCTTTCTGCATTTATCATATAAAATTATTTTAGTATTACAATATTGAAATTTATTTAAAGAAAAATGCCACAAAACATTTGAACTGATGAGCCACAGAACGTCAGTTGAAATCTTTTTCACTTTTTAGCATGCTAAATACACATTTAAGTGAAATATTCTGATTGATGGCCATTTATAAAGTCAAACACTACCACTGGTCAGTTTTGTATAATAGAATAAAAGTATGTTACCTGCAGTGTAAGTACAGCACACTGTCAATTTCTTTTCCTTAAGGTGCATCATAAATGTACAGATAGTCATAGGTTACTGTTTTGTAATGTATTACATTTTTAATCTATTATTCCTAACCTATTATTATGTTTGCAGAGGTGAAAAAATTGAATTTTTCTAATGATCTGTAAAATTATGCTAACTTCTACAAGTAGGCATTCTAAATAAAATTTTTAAAAAGAGCAAATTGTGATCAAATGACTTTGAATATAACATATGGTGACTAAATTACTTAGTACTAATTTTTAAATTAAAATTTTTGGTGGGTGTAGTTCTGAAGGACAGTTCAGGGCTTAGAAGTGGTTTAACAGTTAGAATCCCTAGTGTATGCTTTACATTGTACTTTTTATTCATTCTTCTTGAGTACTAATAGTAACCTAAAATCAGTGGAAGTTAGCCCAAATGTATAGACGGAGAATCTGAGGCTCAGAGAAGTTAAATGGTTCCCGGAGCTTCATAGAGTAAGAGTGATAGCAAGCACAAGCTTGAACCCAAGACCGATTGCAATGTCCATTCTCTTTCCACTGTACACTTAAGTAAAACTCTGATCACACCACTTTTAAATGTTTGGAATAATCCTCTGCTCTAATCTATATTGAGTATGTAACCCCTTTATCGATGGGTGGGAAGAACCAGGCGGGGGTGGGGGGACGGTACTATTACACAAGCATACACACAAAACCCATATGAAAAAGTTTTTTTCCCCAAAAACACCTATATGTTTATACTGAGTCAACATCAGGTGAGTTACAAGAAATTACTCCTTTCTGGTTTTACTCCATCCTCCTCTCCCTTTCTTGCTCTTTCCTCAGGATACAGTTGCTTCTGGCTAATGCTCAGTTGCTTTTATCTTATTAATTGGGGGGAGAGAGGGAAGAGTTTACAGATTATAGCATAGGAATAAGAGATAAGGAAAACAGCCCCTCACTGTTCAACCTCAATGAAACATCTACAAGATAATTTTCTTACTAATATTGACCACACTCTTAATAGGTGTCCTGTGCCGTGCTATTATGCTAATTGAATCTTCTGCACCTTACAGAATATCCCACAGATACTGGGCCCATGCATTGGTGACATGGATAAGCTGTAAATATTAGACTGTTGAGTGCTTAGTATATGCTGGGCACCATGCCCAAAAGCGCTTTGTAAACAGTCACCCTTCTCAAAACCTTAATTTTTATTTACAAATCTGTTATCTCCAGTTTGTTTGTTTTTAAAGGTGAGAGAATTGGAGACAAAAATGGTTACTTGCTGAATGTCACAGGTAACTAAACGGCAGAGCAAATCCATGTCTAAATCTTAAGCCCATGTTCCTGACCATTTTATCTTTGGTGGTGTTTTTTAATATACAAAAGTTATGTTCTTTCTGCCTAAGAGGATGGGTTTTTTTCCCCTGCTGTTAGATTGTATCCAACAATGGATGTTTTTAAAACGTACTGTTGACCATCAGTGTGGCCACGTTTTCACAGGCCACCTCTGCTAAAGTTCAAGTAAATTGTGGTAGCCGGGATTTATTGATATCTGAGCCCAGGAAATATGGCAAAGTCCCCTGCGAAAAGCACAAAGCCTGCAGCTCGTGATCCTGAGCAGGCCCTCGCTATCTGTCCTGCATCCCCAACTTGCTATCGTGAATGGAAGGACAACAAATGATGGAGAGTGGGTAGAATACGTATGAGTTCGCGGCAGAGGTTTTGCTGTGAAACAACGAGGAGCTTTGCGCGAGGGCAGGGACAAGCCGAGTTCTACCCGCGGTACCCATTCCCTCCTTTATACAGGCTCCATTACCATGCAGACTTCGAAAGCAAGCCTGGGGACACGGAGGGACTTGGTGGCAGCTGAAGCCACTGGAGGGAAATGAAGTTACCTAGGCATCTGGGGAACGGTTTGCGGTTTCCGCTCAGGGCCAATTCCCGGGGGCTCCTGGTCTCTGTCTCTTTTCTGTTTTCACGGGGTATTAGGCCGCTAGCTCTGAAAAGCAGAACAGCGGTGCTTTTCTGATAAGTGAGCGGAAGGGCAGTCTCCTCCCCCAACCGAGAAGCCGAGCTGCCCGGGTTTCCGGCTTCCTCGCAGCCTTTTCCGCTTCCGGCAGCGTAGCACTCCGCCCTTGGCCGTCGCGGCAATTCTGCACGCAGCGCCTTCCCTCTGGCTAGAACCTGATGGGCTATGGCGGTTGCTGGGTCTGTGAAGGCAGCGTTGCAGGTCGCAGAGGTGCTGGAAACTATCGTGAGCTGTTGCATGGGGCCGGAGGGTCGGCAAGTTCTGTGTACGAAGCCCACCGGCGAGGTGCTGCTCAGCCGCGATGGAGGTCGCCTCCTGGAGGCGCTGCACTTAGAGCATCCCATAGCCAGGTACCCGCGTTCCACACTCCAGCCCATTAGGGCGTACTAGAGACATGTCCCTGAAAGTAGTGCCCCTGATTGTGCTCCTGGAAGACCCTTACTTTAGATGAGACCAGTGTATGCTCAGGGTTTGAGCGCTGCCTAAGGGAGCACTATCCTGCACATCAAATCATGTCAACTTTTAAGAACATTTCTCACTCCTCTCCCTGTTCCACCTAACCCTAGAATCTTGGAATAGAACAAAGTACTAACTTGGAGAAGAGAAAACTAAGGACATATCAAAGGGACAGTATTCTCATTTTATGCTTATAGTTGTGAAAACGTGGTTTCAACTTGACCTAGATGTAGGAAGGCAGCGCACTGAAAATCTGAGTTACTTTATTTCTTTCTTGTACAGGGTGATGGTGGCATGTGTTTCCAGTCATCTAAGAAAAACAGGAGATGGTGCTAAGACATTTATTATCCTTCTTTGCCATTTGCTCAGAGAACTTCATGCAGTCACAGACAAAGAAAAAGATTCTTTGGTTTCCAAAAATATTCAAACCCATGGAAGGCATTGGAAAAATTGTTGTCAGTGGAAATATATTTCCCAAGCTCTTCTAACGTTTCAGACACAAATATTAGACTACCTTATGGACCAATACTTAAGCAGACATTTTTTGTCCATCTTTTCTTCATCTCCTGAAGAGAGAACATTGTGTAGGAGTTCTTTAGAGTTGCTCTTGGAAGCATACTTTTGTGGAAGAGTGGGAAGAAATAATTACACCTTTATTTCACAATTGATGTGTGACTACTTTTTCAAGTGTGTGGCTTGTGACAGTGGGCTTGAAGATGTGTTTGAGTTAATGGATGACTGTTTTGTAGAGTTGAACATTGGTGTCACTGGCCTTCCGGTTGCAGATTCTAGGATCATAGCTGGGCTTGTGCTTCACAGAGACTTTTCTGTGTACTGTCCAGCAGATGGGGACATAAGAATAGTGCTAGCGACAGAAACCATTCAGCCTGTCTTTTCAACTTCAGGATCACAGTTTATTCTCAATTCAGAGGCACAGTTTCAGACATCTCAGTTTTGGATTATGGAAAGGACAAAAGCAATAATGAAACATTTACAGAGTCAGAATGTAAAATTGCTCCTATCCAGTGTGAA